>CAIGRB010092287.1:35732-52219 GCA_903798255.1 Fraxinus quadrangulata | reverse complement strand
TGATCAAAATTAGATTTTTAGTAGATTTTGATAAAAATTGATAAAATGTGTGATTGAAAAATTGTGGAATCTATTAAATGAATGATTAAAATTAATTCTAATTTTGAAAATTAATTATTAATTTTGATTTAAATTAAAATCAAAATTTTAAGCTCCACCAAATAAGGACCTAATTTAGTTATCATCACCCCACCCTACCACCCCCAGTTTGAGAATTGTGACTTATTCTTTTGTTACAGCTTCCACCCCCATTTCATAAATACGATTAATGTTATTTAGCATCATCGATCTTATAACACCAATTTTGGTGACACTAAGGGTCCGTTCGATATGATTTTTGCTTTTGCTTTTATAGAAGAGTTTTTGAAGGAAGCTATCTTAATTTTTGTTTCAAAATTAATTTTTAAAAGCACTTCATTTTTTAAAAGAACTTTTAGAGAAAGCTACAGTGAATCAATTTCATTTAAAAACTCTTCTAACTATTAAAAATACTTTTATAAAATTAACCAAATAGATTCAAAAGTAACTTTCGAATTTCAAAAACTCTTTTTTAACTCTTCAAAATTCATGCTAAACAGACCGTAAGTGACATTATATGAGTAGTAGGGACAGATTTAGGGGGCACTGGGCTAAGCTATAGCCCGGTCAAGTTCCCGGCCCGTTAATATTTTTTAGGGTTATGTATAAATTTATTTTTTTCTATATATTTGTCTGACTTGTAGTCTGATCCTTGATTCGGTTTTTATGGGAAGCGCAATTAAATAAATCACTTAGTCTTACATTTAATTGAATCTATCATATAGTAAAATATAAATCGATATTGTAATATGACTGATACTGAATAACATTTTTTTTCTCGTGGACACAGACACATACTGAAAAGTCAAAAACCCACCCCTTGTTTTTAATATATTTTGACTATTGTGAATCCCATGCGCCACTTCTCATGCAAAGACTGTCCCTGAATTCCCACCCCTTACTCCCCTCTTCAATACAGCTTGATTCATTTCATCTTACCTTTCACCTTATCCTCTGCCCATTGGTTCATGATTAATCTCCAACCCACAATTAATTAATTAATAATCTTGTGTTAATTGATGTACTATATACTATCATGTAGAAGTGGAAACTTATTTTATCTTCTTGTTTATTAGAATGGAATTCGTTTACTAGAGTTATCTAATGGCTTCCTATTCAAACATTTTTTATTATGAATGTTTTCTTTAGGAAAAGAACATTTTTTTCGCGAAAAAATTACTTTTGAGGATATATTCAAATAAAAAAAAAAAAAAAAAACTGTGTATTTCAAGCACTCTTGCTATACAAACACTAGATCTGACGTTTGATAAATCTCGCTGAGTGTATATATATCGTTAATTATATATGTTCTTATCTAAAGACGTGATGCACTTTCTCATTACAAAATAAGAATAGCTCACGTACATAGAACTAGACAATTGATATTTTCCATCATCTATTTTCAGAAAAAGTATACAAAAAAGAAAGTACGATAATGCAACACTGAATTCTCCAAAGATAGAAAACAAGTTGAGATATATTAAGAGAGATTTATTCAATGCAGAAATAAATAATTTAAATATTGAATAATGTGGAATGGGTGGTCAAGATTTTGCTTTGGAATTAATCTAGGGAAGTTTCTTCTAGCCTAGGTTTTGTCATAACATATTTATGTTAGATTTGACTACTCAATTAATCACCATTTTCCCATAATGATTAAAGAAAAAATCATATTTTATTTGTACATGTCACTACATGAAAACACTTTAGTTCCAAAAATATTTGGAATAATTGCAGCTAAAGTCTTAAATCTTTGAAATATTAGCAAATTTTTCTCAAAAATTTGATTTGTTACAACTATCACCTCTAACCTTCCAAATGTTACAAATGAAGCAATTTTGGACAGTTTACATCCATAATTTTGTCAGTTGCCCAAAAATTTAATTTTGACCACATTTTTAATATTATAAAAATTGGTAAAATGGTAACTTTTTCATTTATCACATTAAATAATTAAATAAGAAAAAAAACACACACACATACAATCGTCTTCTTCCTCTCAACCCTTACCCACTTCAAACCTAAAATCCACACCTCCAACTCAAATGCCCCATTAGAAGAATAGAAAGAAAGATTAATCAAGAATTTGGTTTTAACTTTCCACGAAATGCTAGAACACCTCTCTTGATCTCTGAGAATATATCCTCTTTTATTTTTGGTTTTTCTTCACTAACCAAAGGCTATAGCCTTTGGCCTTTGGTCTGTAGTCTCAGCCTGGTCTGCATTTTTTTGAATTTTTGGTGAATAGTGTTTGTTTGCTCTAGTCTAGAGTTCTGATTTTGTGGGATGATTTGAGGATTCTTTGGTACAAAATCCAGGGTTGCCTTTTTTTTTTTTTTTTGGGAAGGCTGTGCAGGGACTCTTGTGGTAGAAAAACCTGAGCTCATGTGTTTGTGGTCTGAAGGAAATAAGGAGGCCTACAAGTTTCGCGGGTTATCTATTTTTTGTGTCACTTGTACATTCAATCTTGTAATCTATGAAGTTTTAAGGGTAAATCCCAATGTCATTGAGACCAAGTGTCGGCATTACCCCTAAAAAAGTAGACCTTTCACCTTCCTATTTTCGGTTTGAGGTGGGGGTGGCTGAGGGTTGGGAGGAAGAAGACGATTGTATGTGTATGTGTTTTTTTATTTAATGTGATAAATGTAAAGTTATTTTTTTGCCCATTTTTAAAATATTAAAAATGTGGTCCAAATTAAATTTTTGATCAATTGATAGAAATATGGATAAAACTGTCCAAATGGGCTTCACTTGCAACATTTGGAAAATTTTCGGAGTGTGGCTGCAACAAATCAAAGGTCTGGGGAAAGTTTACTAATGTTTGAAACTTTTGCTGCAATTATCTCAAAATATTTCCCAATTATATATTTTACAACCAAATTCTATAGAATTATTCTATATTATTGTATTGTTAAGCTAATGGACAAAGTCCTCACTTTGTGGCATTGCCATGTTAAAAAATAGGAAATTAAAATTAGTACAATTGGGTGGTGTTATTGTCATGTTTAAATGCTCGTTTTGACACAAATGCACGGAGTTAAAGAAGAGACGTGTTTGAAATATTCGTTCATTGTACTATTCATATTTTATTATTATGTATTTTAAATATGTTAACATATTTAAAATGTTAGATTTATCAAAGATAAAATTAAAAGAATATCTTATGTGTGAAATATTTGTGCACCAATTATCATTAGTCAAATTATGCACTAAACATTTAAATATTTACGTGACAATGACGGTTTAATCATGGTTTCAGATGAATTTAGGACCGATTCAAGTAAAAAATTATTTTATTCCGAATATATGACTCCAACTTAGGAAGATATTAAAATATGTGAATGTATACACTTGTGTGTATGTACACATACCTCTTTGAATGTATATGTATTTATACATGAGATCATAACGTGTATGTATATATTTATACAAGTCATGAATATATATATGGAATTGATCTCCTAAATACTGGACGTATCCGATAAATGTATATATGTATCTAATGTCACCCACAGAAATTAATTAATGGTTCAAATTACGAGGGAGGGGTTTGGACACGCGCGATGTATAGATAGAGAAACAGAGTCCCAACATATCTATATATATCTCCCCAATACTCAACATTTCAACACAAAAAATAAATTTTTACAAGCAAATTCAAGAAAGAAATTTCTTTCTTTTCCTTCTCTTAATTTAACAGCGGTAATCCATGGCGGCGTCTGTCGAAAACCGGCAGTTTAGTCGTCTTTCTTTTAAGCCAACTCCGGCGGCTGGCCACAACCATCACCGGTCCGACTCTCCCGTCCGCGGCTGCAATTTTCCGTCAAATCCTGGAGCTGAATTCAAGAAAATTAATGGTAGCACTGTATTTGATTATTCTTCCAGTGAAGATGATGACGACGACGAAAATGAATATGTAAACGCAATCAAGAAAGCAAACTGCGAGCTGGAACCTTCTGTATTTGATTCAAGAGATGAAGGCACGGCGGATAATTGGGTTGAGCGCAACCCCTCCATGGTTCGACTCACCGGAAAACACCCCTTTAACGCAGAGGCGCCACTGACCCGCCTCATGCACCATGGATTCATTACGCCTGTTCCACTTCACTATGTACGAAACCATGGCTACGTCCCTAAAGCAAGATGGGACCAATGGACAATTGAAATCACTGGGCTCGTTAAACGCCCAATGAAATTAACAATGCAACAACTGGTCGACGAATTTCCCAGTAGAGAATTGCCGGTGACTCTTGTTTGCGCCGGAAATCGTAGAAAAGAACAAAACATGGTGAAACAGACAATCGGCTTCAACTGGGGTGCCGCCGGAATATCCACCTCTGTCTGGCACGGGGTGCCACTGCGCGCCATTTTGAAGCGGTGCGGTATTTACAGCCGCAAAAGGGGTGGTCTGAACGTCTGCTTTGAAGGGGCAGAGGATTTGCCCGGAGGCGGCGGAGCAAAATATGGCACCAGCATCAAGAAGGAATTCGCGATGGATCCTTCGAGGGATATTATTCTAGCTTACATGCAGAACGGCGAAAAATTGGCGCCGGATCATGGATTTCCGGTGAGAATGATAATTCCTGGATTCATCGGTGGAAGAATGGTGAAATGGCTTAAAAGAATTATCGTAACTACAGAGGAATCAAACAATTTTTATCATTACAAGGATAATAGGGTTCTTCCTTCCCATGTTGATGCCGAACTAGCTAATGCTGAAGGTACATCTCCTTCTATAGTCCGTCTCGTACACAATATTATTTCCATACAATCGACTCATTTTAGTTTTGTACAGCATGGTGGTACAAGCCTGAATACATAATCAACGAGTTAAACATAAACTCAGTGATCACAACACCGTGTCACGAAGAGATTCTGCCTATCAACTCGTGGACAACTCAGACGCCTTACACGTTGAGGGGCTACGCTTATTCTGGTGAGCGGCTGCCTGCTATTTTTTTTTTCTTTTTCTTTTTCCGTAGTCCATGTTTGGCGATAATAAATTTAATCACATGTGTAATTCACAATTTTTCAACAATATATTTTATGAACTTTTATCAAAATCTAATGTAAATTCCTATCAAACAGAGCTAGTCTCTTGGTGTGTTATTGACACATAGATATGGAATACATCGTACTTGTATATTTTGTCCCTGTTTGGTACGTTAAAAAATATTATTAAAATTTAAAGTCAACGATTAATTTTAACCATACATGTCATATGATTCATAATTTTTCAACCACATATTTTATCAACTTTTATTAAAATTTACCAAAAAATTAATTTTAATCTCGACCAAACATGAGCTTAATTGTTGGTTATGTGACCATATTGCAAATGTCACCTCAAGCCCTTTTTAGATATATAAAAATGAGATGTTTATTAGATTTAGATTTTAATAAAAGTTGATGAAATGTGCGGATAAAAAATTATGAAATGGTTGAAATTAATTATTGACTTTGATGTGGATTAAAATTTAAATTAATTATTTGTTCAAAAATGCGTGCTAAGCTCTCTCTCTCTCTCTCTCTCTCTCTCTCTCTCTAATAAATAATTGATTAAATAGGAGGGCAAGAATTGACTAATATGTATCTTGGGTTTCGTCATTAATTATACCAAAAACCCCTAATGACCATATTGTAATGTGGGGGTCCACTATAAAGAATCAACTTTTCATTTTTCAACACAAGACCAACTTTTAATTATTTTACTTGATTATAAGGGTCCGTGTTCGATGATTAAGTTCACATTATATCGTCGATGGTGCGTTAAGATTTTACGTGTCAAGGTTCTGATAGAAAATGAATATGATCTATACATTAGAGTTGTCGACAGCATTTTATCGTTATCAATGCACGGAGATAGTATTATCAATTTAAGATTTTAGACGAACAAATTTTGTTATTGATTATATATATCATGTGTTGTAACATGAATAGGTGGTGGGAAGAAAGTGACAAGGGTGGAGGTGACAATGGACGGTGGCGAGACATGGCAGGTTGCGACCTTAGACCACACGGAGAAGCCGAACAAGTACGGGAAATACTGGTGCTGGTGCTTCTGGTCACTAGAGGTGGAGGTGCTGGATTTGCTTAGTGCCAAAGAAATTGCAGTTCGGGCCTGGGATGAAACCCTCAACACTCAGCCCGAAAAACTCATTTGGAATGTCATGGTAAGTTTATTTACCCTCCTACTCCCCAAGTTTGCATAATTTGCTTGGTTTATGAGAAAGTCTAATTTAATCTTAAGTTACTTATTTTTAATTTTAAGCTTGGAGAAGATTTTAAATTATGCAACATTTTCTACTTAAAAGCATGGGAAAAAACAATTTAACATTTGGGAAAATAAGTAACTTTTGTTACTTACCAAACATTATCTTATTTTGACAAGATGTAAGAGTTAATTTAAACTAACTTACCTATTTGCTGATAAGTATTTTTATTTTAAGCTGTGCAAAATATAGACAAAAATCTCATTACTGACCACGTGCCGGCACGTGCCAATATACTCTGTTTATGGTCTTTTAAGGAGTGGTCCAATATTGAACTGCTACACCCTAAAATACAAAAACTCTACTTTCAAGTACTATTGTGGCCACATTACAAAATTTTGAACACGTGAATATCACATGGTGATCACGTAAGTTAATATTTATTTTTAGTAGATAATTTGTTTTGGTGAAAAAGTAAACCAATGAAAATGATATTTGAAAAAATAAATTTGTGATATTGTGCAGGGGATGATGAATAATTGTTGGTTCCGAGTGAAAACCAATGTGTGCAAACCACACAAAGGAGAGATTGGAATCGTCTTTGAGCACCCAACTCAACCCGGGAACCAGTCCGGTGGATGGATGGCTAAGGAGAGGCATTTGGAGAAATCCTCCGAAGCAAATCATACCCTAAAGAAGAGTATTTCATCTCCTTTCATGAACACTACTTCTAAAATGTATTCGATGTCTGAGGTTAAGAAGCACAACTCACCTGACTCCACGTGGATTATCGTCCACGGCCACGTCTATGACTGCACTCGCTTCCTTAAGGACCACCCGGGTGGAACCGACAGTATTCTCATAAATGCTGGCACAGATTGCACGGAAGAATTTGATGCCATCCATTCTGATAAGGCCAAGAAACTTTTGGAAGAATATAGGATTGGTGAACTGATTACTGGTTATACCTCAGATTCTAGTGCTTCATCTCCTAATAATTCAGTTCATGGCCCCTCAGGTGGCGGTCTGTACTTAGCCCCCATAAAGGAAATTTCGACGATGAGAAGCGTTGCCTTGGTTCCACGAGAGAAGATTCCTTGCAAACTTGTTTCTAAGACGTCGATTTCTCATGATGTTCGAGTGTTTCGATTTGCATTGCCTGCTGAAGATCAGGTTCTGGGTTTACCTGTTGGGAAGCACATATTTTTGTGTGCTACAATCGACGATAAGCTTTGCATGCGAGCATACACACCAACAAGTGGAGTTGACACAATCGGGTATTTCGAGCTAGTCGTGAAGATTTACTTCAAGGGAATTCATCCCAAATTTCCGAATGGTGGACTTATGTCACAGCATTTGGACTCACTAAAAATTGGATCATTCTTGGATGTGAAGGGTCCTTTAGGTCACATTGAATACACAGGAAAGGGCAACTTTTTGGTGCATGGCAAACACAAGTTTGCCAAGAAACTAGCCATGCTCGCTGGTGGAACGGGGATTACTCCAGTTTATCAAGTTATGCAGGCTATTTTGAAGGATCCTGAGGATGAAACTGAAATGTTTGTAGTATATGCGAATCGCACCGAAGATGATATTCTACTTAAAGATGAACTGGACGAGTGGGCTGAGAAATATCCCGACAGGGTCAAAGTGTGGTACGTCGTCCAAGAATCCATCAAAGACTGGAAGTATAGTTTGGGTTTCATCACGGAGAGCATTCTCCGAGAACACATTCCCGCAGCATCGGAAACCACGCTTGCATTGGCCTGCGGCCCGCCTCCGATGATTCAGTTCGCCATTAATCCCAATTTGGAGAAGATGGGCTATGATATAAAGGATTCTTTGTTGGTGTTCTAGAGTGATACATAAAGCCTTAAGGAGGGCTCGATAGATAAAATAATAAATTTTGTAAATATATTTGATGTATAACTTCTCCCTTGTATTTTTCTTCACTTCTTGTCCATTTTTTCCCCCTGTTCTAATTTATTTGTTTTTTTTTTTAAAAAAAAAATCATGTATCATGATAATTTCATCTATGAAGAAATTAGTTTCTTGTACATATTTCCATTGAATGCATCTGATTGCTTTTATTTTAGATAATTATTTGCGAATCATCTCTAATTTGTAAAATAAACAAAAAGAAAATTAAAAAGACTAATTATCCGTTTGACAAAATTTTTGGGCCCCATTTTTTTAATTTTTTTCGTATGCATTTTGAAATAGTAGTCTGATGAAAAATATGTGATTAAAAATGAATGAAATTTTTTTGGGATTATGTGTAATATTATTTTATTGAAGAATGTGAGATTGAGAAGAAAAGAAAGAAAAATGTACTTTGAAAAAAATAGGGATTAAATAAGGTCTCGTACTTCATTTTCATTCACACATTTCAATAGATTCACCCTTGTACGATCCACTTATTCACTACTTATTTAGAAAATAAAATACCTATATATTTGGTTAAATATTTGCTTGACGTAGAAGGCTAAGTATAAACGGCTTTGTGTTTATTGCAGCCTTTTGATTGAAATATCTTTACCTTAAATTAATATATTATTGAATATCTAAATAGTAGTTTTTGCTATTTCGGAGTTAAACTCCCATTTGTCCATATGTATTTTTTTATTCTATAATAGTTCTTATTTTTTCTACTTTAATAATTTATGTGGTTTGTGTATATTGTTATCTTTGAGATGATGTCCATATGATACCCCCCAAATGTTTATTTGGACAGTACCCTAAATAAAACAGAAGAAGACACAAAATGTTGTTGACCTTATTAAAATGGAACCAAAAATAATATGTTCATGCATTAAAATTATGTCCAAAAGCTATTTAAAGACAATGTTCTACATCTATTGAAATGAGTCTTTTATTTTGTTCTTAACTATCCTAATGAAATTAGAATAATTTTACTTGTACATAATGAATTACATAAAGTTTTACAGATTGACGAGGTATTAAAGAGAGAGTTGGCAATTTTTTTTTCTTTGAAGAAATTTTGATCCAATCACATTTCATCACATCATTTGTATGTACACCAATTTGTAAGTTACGATGTACATACAATACAACCTTAATAAGTATATTTGATCTTGAATGAAAATTAGTTATTTGCACGGATATCTCGAAAAATAGGACAAAAGTAGAGTAAATTGCTCATAGGACAAATATGAATGTCAAGAAGAATGAGCGACTATACCACGAAATTAATAAAACTATAGAAATGATGGTACATGCCAATAAATGAACACGCATGATTCGATGAGAAATTAAGCGAATGACTCTTTGATCATTGGGTGTATCTTGTGTAGACCTAAAGAAATTCATGTAAGACGTAAATTACGTACTCCCAATCATATTATCTAAGATCTAATTGAAAAAATATGCAATAAAAATGAGTCATCGAAGCACCAAATGTCTTCTAGTCAATACCTACTTAATAACCCCTTTAATTTGATGGAAATAAACACGAGACTTTCAATATTAAGAGATAAATTTGCAGGGTTTTTTTCACACGGATTTAACTAGGGACCTTTGGCATATGTATAAAGACAATCACTACAACTTCCATCCATCATGAAAGTGGGTGGTTTTTTCTTGCAATAACTTCCCTCCAATAATCAAATGGAAAGTTATCTAGGCAGTTAATTAACCCGCCATTTAAATTTTAAATTTATTTAACTTCTATTGACCATGTCAAACGGTTTACAATTTACATTAAGAAAAAAAATATGAATGCGATGGAGATGTAAGAAATAATTAAATTGAAAGTGACTTACCTTAAAATATAGTTACAAAACGAGGAAAAAATACGTAAATGAACAAAACAAATATATGAAAAGAAATTCATATAGTCGGCTCTCTAAGTCTAATAAAATTGATACTTGTTGTATTGTTATTGATGTTATCAATTATATTCTCAACTTTCATTATGTTAAAACTTAAAAGACTAACGAATACTTGTATTGATCATTTAAAAAATAATCAAACTATAAAAAAAATAGAACTCACATTATATAGTCATTGTCTGACCACCTTCATCTTCTAAAACTCATTTTCAATCTCACATTTTATAGTATCAACAACTTTTATCAATTTTTTAATCACAGATTTCGTTAATTTTTATCAAAATATATTAAAAATCTGATTTTAGCTAATCAAATAGTGGCTATAATTTCTCTAACCACTTGCATGGTTGCACTTATCCATAAAATTGTGAAAAAAAAAAAACCCAAATTATCGTTCAAAAAATAGAGCAACACGAACTCTATTTGCCACTTGCTGTTGCCCATAAAATTTCAAGATTTGCCACACCCCCAAAGACAAACATACAAGTTTCCAAAATCCATCATTTTCTAACAAAGAAATTATAGCCTTGATTTTGAATAAGTTCAAGTGGATTACAGATGTATATATGTATGTATAAAAATTTGCCGTTAAATGAATGGTCCAAAGACCAAACAGAAAAATAATATGTGTCATCGAGCATATAATGCCCGATTGATAAATTTCCAAGTTAATCGCTAAAGAAATATAATAGTGAATATCACGGAATGTGTGAATAAATAAATTAGTAGAATTCATGAATGTATGATTTGAATTATTGTTCGATTTTGATTAAATTTAGAAATTGTATCTAAATGAAGACTATATATATCACACATGATACATGTAACTGATCTCCTGTCCACCGCAAATATGAGAGAACTTTATTTAAAATTCTCTTCATCAGTCGTATATTCAAAGAATCTTATTTAAAGTTTTCTCGGTCACGTCACCAATGAAAATTTTTTGTAGTGCCCACCGAAAACCAAAAATCAATTTTATATATAAGTATACTCATGGCATCTTGTTTCTTGCAAGCGGGGCCCAGCTAGTCCAACCATTCAAAAAACTATTGGCTGCTGTGAGTCTCGAAAGGCACCCAGTCCCCGCCAGCTGCCGCGGCCCTAATTTCTTGTATTTTAATGGCCTTGAAAGGCCATCGACACTTGTCTCCGCGGCTCAACAGCGTTTGACCCCTATCCCTTTTGCCCTTTCTCTATTCATATATATTAATTACACATGTGTGCGTTTGTGTGTTTGGTACAAAATCATGAAAATATTTACCGACTTTTTTCGGGTTTATATCAAGGATCAATTTACACGTATCTAATAATTTACTTGATATTTTATCGAATCGACAAGTGGCGATCCTCTATTAAAGAACGCTTGACACCAAGCTACACGCATCTAATAATTTACCTAATGTTTTACCGAATCGACAAATGGCGGGCGCCCCCAATAGAGGACCATCACTTGTCGATTCGGTAAAACATTAGGTAAATTATTAGGTACAAATAGAATTTTTCTTATATCAAACTGTTAAATCATGTTATTCCAAGTTTAGGTTTAATTGTTTGTCATCTCCAACAAGTTCCAAGTGGATTTATAGAAAGGTGTCGTCTGTATTTTCTTTATATTTTATCTTCAAAAACATTCCTTCATATGCAATTTAAATTTATTTTTTCAATTGACTTCTTTAATACCATGTTAATTAACATCCGGTTTAAGCCATTAAAAAAAAAAAAAAACGCTACATTAATTTATTTAAATTTTGTTTTCAACAAAAAAAAATAATTATCATGGTTAATCAAATGATGTGACTGTGCTGATTGTTACCGATTAAGATATGTAAATTGCAACGCAGTACGACATAATGGAAGTATGAAAAATTTACGAAATCTATCACTTTGAGAATAAAGTGAAAAAATCAACCTGCGAAACAAATGCAAAATTGAAAATGGCATTGAATTGGTATATTAATTTATGATATTTTGATTTAGTTCGAAACGCGTTGCAGAAAAATTAAGATACATAGCGAAGTTTAAAAAAACTCTAAATTTATAAACTGGTCAAATTATCTTAAATTTAAAAATGAACTTGTCATGTTGACAAGCCGATTCCACTTGAAAAATAAAATATGTTGGATCTATTCAAAAATTATAATTAATTCCGGAAGAAATCAGATACCATGTTCGTCATTAGGGTTTTTCATTATTTTAATTATATAATAAATGAATAATTAATATTTAAATTGAAGGTTGTCGTCCAAACCACTTGGAACTCCTCCTAATAAATTGGGTTTGAAAGAATTCATGTGTGTATTGTCTTAAAAAAGCAAAGTACAACTTGATCTGTGCTGTCTTTTTCCAATAGAGCTGAGGGTTTTCATATGAATAATTAATCCAGTTGCTTATTTTATTATAACAAGTAACTAGCAAATTGTCCAAGCATGTAGCATTAAAATATTATGAATAATATTAGTCTTGAAAATAAGTCGAGATTATATTATTGTTATACATTTCTTCTATAATGAGTTGTGTTCGGGATGTTTAACGTATATAGACAGATTTGGTACGTTAAGATGGATAAGACTGAATACGATAATAAAATTATATTTTCTTGAGAATAGGGACTAATTTGTACACACCAATACTTCAATTTTTATGATGTGACAATTTACAATTGGATGAACAGCAAATTAGTTAGCAAAAAATGAACGGCTAATCTCAATTCCTAGTGAGATCCCTTCTACAAAAATATGAAAATGACGGGGAATTGACAATTAAACAATATAAGAACTTTCATGAAATTATATTCACACCACATTTTTATTCAATTAAGATTCTAAATCTTTACTCATTGCAACCTTTATATTCCTAACTTCTTTTCGATACATTCTTATTATTAACATTTTCTTAATTAGCACATTTCATCTCTAATAATGGTTATTGTTCGAAAGTTCATTACAAGGACACTTATTTTCCTATCATATTTTTAGGAAAAAATAATAAATGCAAAAATGGGATAAAGTATTTTTTTTCCCCTATTCAAAGCATGCAAATATAATATATTAAAATAAATCATCTTAAATGACTGAATGTGGTAATTAGTTAAAGATTCAATATATGAATTGACGAAAAAAATGTTTAAGAGACAAATGTTATAAATAACCAAAGATTGAGGACAATAAGAACAATTAAAATATAGTACAATAAATAAAAATTGTGGTATGACCGTATGAATATAATTAGCCTTTCATAATATAAGAAAAATCATGAACGGTCAAAGAGAGAGATTTTTCGCAATACGAAAATTTGTTACAATCATACAATATTTTTAAAGTATAGGAAGAACAGAACTCTACTTATGCAAATGACAGAGAGTCAAAAGGGTTGGACGTGCAGCTTCCATCTATCTTATGCTCGTCTGCAAAATTTATAAATTATTTTTAGCAGACAAATTTTATTTTCAATCATGCATTCTAATAGATTCATAAGTCCTATTCACATAGCAACCTTTTATTTTTATCTATTTTATTTTATTTTTTTTGTCTAAAATGCATTTTTGAATAGTATTTTGATGGAGAGTGCGTGATTAAAAAGTAAAGATTTAGGGTTACGTGTAATATTATTTTATCGAAAAATATGTAATTAAAAGTAAGAGAAAAAAATGTATTTTGAAAATATTGGAAACCAAACAAGGATTTAGTATTTAGTTTTTTAATCTGTCTAAATTTGTGGAACACCTTGTCAATTTATAAAGTATCAATTTTGTAGAATATTAGAAAAAGGTTTTTGACTAGCGATTGTTTGAAATTTCCACGTTTAGACTTTTACTTGCTGAGTTGTCTTCAATCAACAAAAGATTCTAATCTTTTTTGGGTTTCTGCTATTCGTCCAGCCCTAGAATACATGCACCCTCCTAGTGGCTGGGCGTATGTGCGGACAAACGCTAAGCCAATTTGATGTGGCACTTTCTCTCGAGAAAAACCCTCTTTTTGTTCGTGTGGCAACGATGGGTTGAGTCGTCTCAGCGCTAGGAACGAGCGTGTACAAATCTTTGACTCGGCTCGACCCTTTGATTTGTGGGCTTCATTATTTATCTTTTAAGATTTAACAATAGGGATTTGAGCTTTATTAATTTCAAAATATATTTTTCTTTTTCTTCTTTTTAACCACGCATTATTCAACAAGATAATATTATACGTAAATTCAAAACTTTTCCCTCATTTTTAACTGTACATCTTTAAAAATCATAATTGCAAAATATATTTTTCCCTAAAACTAATGATAATGGAGCTCAACTAGGGGCTAAATGTTGCAGTATTATCAACAAAATAATCTCCACGTTTAGACTTTTATAAGATTTGAATTCTTCTCGCATTGGTAGAGAGATAGACTTGTAGACCTCCTATTCAATTCGATGCGATCCTACGTTGTAAGGGTTAATGTATTAGTCGTACCTTACCAATAAATTAGGTTCACTTTGTGGACCAAATGAATTTGTGGAAAATGCAAGTTTTGTACTAGCTTTTCGTTGTCGGCATTTAAAATTTTCTCAAGTCAAAACAATCAAATATGGGCCAATCTTTGTTCAATTGTCATATCACCTTCATGTTGATAATTTCACAAAAAAGAACGAAAATTATACCACAAAATTTTGGGCCCTGTTTCTTGAATTTTCAAAGCCTAGAAAGCGAAAAGGAATGGAAAAACAATGTGTACAAAAGTTGAAAGTCGATGGACATATTCACGTGAACATGTTGTTATTATTCAAATGATAGGTAGAAAATTAAACATTATTTCATAGAATATGCTCCATGTTTATCTCGGTTTGTAAGTTGAAATTGACTTCACCATCATAAGGGATTTCTGCTTACACCATATATAGAAAAGGCCTCTATGAATACCACTAACTCCCTTGAAATCCTAACTGAAAATATCGAATTGCTTCATTTGAAATTAAAGGTAAAAGATTCTTAGAGAGAGAGAGAGAGAGATCAATTTATTTATTTATGGTAGATTAAAGTTGTTTTCTCTAAAATGTCTAAATTAAAATTTCATCAATGAGTTACGGCAGGGCGAAGCCACCTGTATTCCATTTTGGGCATGCAAGCAAGGTTGCTTTAGCTTATAAGGCTGCATTGAGAATGAAACTATGAAAAATCTTATAAGACTAGAAAACATAACCAAAATAAATTAATATGAAATCCATTAACGTTATCATTTCAAAGGTTTATAATTTTAAAAATTGAACAAAAGTTTCTTTTATTCTGTACCCTTTGGCATAGTCTAAGAAGATGGTAATATAGTTTGTTTCCTTATTCTCGCTCCTTGTGCCCATTACATTCATTGTTTTGCTCATAAACTTCAACTAGCTCTTATAGATTTGACAAAGAAGAATATTCACATTACTAATTTCTTTCGTGTGGTTGATGATGTGGTAAATACTATTGGAACTTGTGATCTTCTTTGAGAAAAACAATAAGACTTCATTATTGAGGAATTTGATAAATGTGAGATTTTAAGTGGATGGGGACTTAATTAAGAAACAATCCTTGAGAGTTCTGATAATACACAATGGGGTCGTACTATAATTCTTTGGTTAGCTTTTAAGGCATTCTTTTGTATTTTTACCATCATTAAATCCATGGCAAACAATACAAAGATCGACCTTGATTGAATTCCGCCCACATTGGACAATATTTTGTGGTCGATTTCTTGGTAAAATAAAGTGTTCATTATGTAACATATCATATTATGAACATGTTAGCATGTTAATCAAGTGATGTAGAAAAGTATTTGTAATCTATCATACACGGTAAATGTGATATCAAATAATAAGCATTTCTAACAATTTATTGTTTATGAGATGAAAGGGGATTTCAGCTTTAGGAATTAGGATTTTGAAGGGGATTACAATGGAAAATTGAAAATGGGAACATAAAAATAAAAATGTAATTAAATTTGGTCAAAAATTATGCGTGCAATTGTAGAAGTCCAAGAAAGGAAAGGTTTTGGGAGCCGTTAAGGATTTCAAATTTATTTAGCATGAAATGTGGTATTGGGTTCGATTTATGTTCATGTATTTTTTTTTCTCTTTTACGAGTCAGTATTTCTTAAATAATAATAATAAAAGAATAGATAGTAAAATTAAGATTTCTAATATAATTAGTATTCCACTATGATCAACTCAGTAGCAGTAGAAAATCAAAATCAACATCTAGGTAAAATTGTGTCACCTAACTCAAAGTGTGTCCAAAAGTGTTAATTTTGATACAACCTTTCTTTTGTCTTGCGGATACCTATTCTCATCTATGTTATGTCAGATTAGTACAATGATAACCATAGACCTCATTGTACACATCCT
>CAIGRB010092287.1:14886-29126 GCA_903798255.1 Fraxinus quadrangulata | reverse complement strand
ACGGACAATTTCGTTTTAGGATATCGTGCTGTCACGAGACTCGATCAGTCGATAAGTTTTATTTTTCTACACTTTACTGTATTGCAACTATTAATCTGTCCAACAACATATCGTTAGTTACATTATGTTATATGGACGTTCTTGATTCACTAGATGAACGTGCCTAAAGAGGCAAAAAATTAAATTGTTATTACATATTATGTTACATGAAATGCAGCATTCCCTTTCGAGGAGTGAACATTGTTTATAATCTCGTCCACCTGGGTTAGATCCTCCTCCGTGAAATAATTCATCGAGTAAGTCAGGTGCCATCGATAGTTCGATTATAATCTTTCCGATTTCAGCACTGGGAATGATGTTGTCCATGTTGGATATAGAATTGTAGCAACTACTTAGTTTCACGTTGACATTCGAGATGAATAATGTCGCATTTGAGGTCAATTTGGAAATCGATTATTTGTTCCTGGTTTGCCTCATTTCGTGGACTCAGATCAGCAGGTCCTCGAGCACATTTATGATGTTCGACATGAAAAACATGTTGTGTGGAGATATCATTGTGGAACACGACATAAGTAAAATCTTAATTTTTCTTAGGAAATAAAATCTATCGTGTTCACGAACCTCTATGTAATTTGAGTTAGGGGTGGTCCAATTGGAGTATGGAATAAAGGCAACACTGAAAGTGCTCTCATAGTTGTGATCCTTTGCTTTGTGAACTGGATCGTTGACAAGATCACATTCACTACCCCATCCTGGAGATGATTTCATTGTGCAGTCCTCGTGAGTTTGCCTAATGAAGAATTCAGCTTGCATCTCTTCATTGCTAGGCTCGAGAACAACGAATTCAACCTTTTTAGGGTGTAGAATAAAAACTTTGTAGTTAAAAAAATAATGTGGAAAAATAAGTAACTTAAATTTGTCATTCCAATGCGCAGATTTTATTAATTTAATCAAGAATGTGCATATATGTATTTGTCATACCTTCTCATGGTCGAACAAAATTGTATCCAAGTAAGAAGCAATGACCCATGAATTGTTAGTGTACCAATTGATTATGCACGGAGAATTGCTATCGAATCTTGTACAAATTTTACTGAATAGCGAAGGGATTAACTCGTATATTCACATTTTAAATGCAAGGAAGAACCCATGCAATCTATAGGATATTATTCCTTTCGTGTCACAACACTCGGATTCGGCTTGGTCAGAGCTAGCTTCAAGTACATGAATTTGATTTGAAACAGATCCATAGCCCACGGAAAGATGTCCATGTGCAGGGAGTCGACTAGTAGCATTGTGACATCCTAACCAACTTAGCCTGTGTGGTGGTGAAGAGGAATGGCGAAATGTGAGTCCCGGTTTGACTACGTCTATGGAAGTTTCAGATGAATCATTTCGTCATCTTTCCTAAATGTAATATTCAGATGATTGAAATACTTCTCTGACTCGGAAAACATCCATCCTGAACATGTTGGTATTGCCATCATTGTCGCAGTTCAATCCGATGACTAGACATAATTCAACAATAGAAAATTTTATGCATTTTCCGGCAATGTTAGATCACATTTCGTCATGCGTTGAGTGCCTCACTTCCAAAAGGACCATTTTGTGGATGACCTGATGTTACATCCGAATGTCACTCATTTCATGAACGTGACCAAAGCATTAGCTCCTGTGTAAGGACCCAAATCAACAATACTAAGGATTGAAGTTCACAAACCACAAAATAATATGCAGAATCATAAAAGAATACTGGAGACGGGTTTTTTTTCACCCTGTAGGATCCGGATGTTCAGTTACAAAGACCTAATCATCCCATTGAGCATCCACAAAGGATATACATCTAGATCCACTAAGAATCAAGCAAGAAACAATACAAATGTTCAAAAAACACTAAGATTGATTACGATTAGAAAGCTGAACCCTAAACTCCCACTCAGAAAGAAAAGGGAAAGCATAGAGTCACAAAGAGAAATTAGAAGAGTCTCGAATGTCCAAGATCCAAAAAACTAAGTCAACCAAGTAATATGAACAATCAGCATCCAATGGCAAATAATCAGCTACGTATAAGACTGATTGCATTAATTCATTAAGGCCACAATCCGTTTCACTTAACGGTCCAAACAGCAAACAAGGCCCAAAGTATAGTGAGGCAGCCAAATACAATTTAACAATTTCCACCTTGCTAAGCTATACTATGGCTCACTTAATAGATCTAAAATTGTTATATTAACTTTGCTTCATTTGCTCAAAAACCTGTAAATAGAAAAATAAAAAATTAGTTCAACTCTATTTAATTAACATTACTTGAAGTTCTAATTATCAATCAAGTGATATTCAGAATCTTCAAACAATTTTTGAATATATTTAAAGGCAGTAACTTAGTCCCCAAATCTGAAGGATTGTATCTGTTGGAATTTTAAATAAATTGATCAAACCCTTTTCAGCTATGTTCCTTACAAAATGAAACTTAATATCTATATGTTTTGTTCTATCATGATAAACATAATTTTTACCAAGATGAATGACACTTTGGTTATTAGTATATATTTTAATAGAATCATTAGCAAAGCCAATTTCATTTAACTAGCCAATTAGCCACATACTTTCTTTCACATCAATATATTCAGCTTTAGTTGAGGATAATGCAATTAATTTTTGTAATTGTGACCTCCAACTAATGCAGCCATCATACAAATTGAAAATATATGAAGATGTGGATCTTCTTTTATCTAAGTCACCAGCAAAATTAGAATCAGTGTAACTTATTAACTTTATTCATTCCTTACTCCTAAATTCGAAACCTAAATCAGATGAACCCTTTAAATATCTTAATATCCACTTTACCAGCCAGTGAGTTTCACCAGGATTGGCCATAAACCTGCTTAAGACACTAATTCCATGAGCTAAGTCAGGTCTGGTGCAAACCATGAGATATATAATTGAACATACATATGGAACATTTTTCATTCTATTAAATTCATCTTCTGTTTTAGGTGATTGTTTACTAGTCAGTTTAAAATGATTAGCAATGGGTAAAGTCACAGGTTTACACTGAAGCATAGAAAAATTTTCAAGTATTTTCTTCACATAAGAACTTTCTTTCAACAACAAGATGCAACTATCTCTATCCCTTTCTATTTCCATTCCAAGTATTCTTTTAGCTTGTCCCAAATCTTTCATTTTAAATTCAGATTTCAATTTAGACTTAAAAGAGTCAATTTCAGATCTATCATGATAAGCACGTAACATATCATCTACATATAGGAGCAAATAAATGTAGTCAGGTTTACCTGACTCTTTGAAGAAGAAACATGAATCATAATTGCTTCTTACAAAGTCCAATTTCTGAACACAGGTATTAAATTTGATATACCATTACTTGGGGGCTTGCTTTAGCCCATACAGAGATTTTTTCAATAAGCACACCTTATCAATTTTGGATTTTACTTCAAATCCCAAAGGTTGATTCATATATATAATCTCATTCAAGTCTCCATTTAGAAAAGCCGTTTTAACATCAAATTGATCTAATTCTCAATTAAAATGAGCGGTAAGAGCTAACAGAATTCTGATAGATACTTAGCCATAGGTGAGAGAATCTCATTATAATCAACTCCTTCATTTTAAGTAAACACCTTAGCAACTAATTTGGTTTTATACCTCTTATTTTTCAGCATTAGAATCTCCTTGTTTTATTTTATAGATCCACTTACAATCAACAACCTTTTGATTTTTAGGTCTGTCAACCAAAATTCAGGTTCCATTTTTAATAAGGAAATCAATTTCTTTATTCATAGCCTCTTTCTAGAGCTTAAAGTCAGAACAACTCAGAGCATCATCAAAAGAAACAGGTTCTGGATTCATAGAGTCAAGAGCAGAAAATAAGGTAACAAATTCATCATTATTGAATCTGGTTGAAGATATTATTTACCTCATTTCTCTATCTCTGGTTAGTTGATAATTAGTAAGAGCAGCTTCAAAAGATTCAATCTCATTTTCAGATTCAATTTGAACAAGTTGAAGACCAGTTTGAGTAGACTCCACCTCAATAAAATTATCTTGAATAACAACATTTTCAGATTGATTTTCCAGGACAGTTTCCTTAACAGATGTAGATTCAAGAGTTTTAAGATTAGATGATTCATGACAAGGCATGTCATCTTCATTAAAAATGACATTTCTACTAACAATTTCTTTATAACCATTTTGGAATTTGACCCACAATTTATAACATTTGACATCCTCGCCATATCCCAGAAAAATGCATTTGATTCAATCTTACCTTCATTTTGATGTGAATAAGCAGTGCAACCAAAAACTTTTAGCCTACTATAATCAGGTATAGTTCCAGACCATAATTTTTCGAGAACTTGAAAATCAATGACACTAGAAAGACTCCTATTTATAAGGTCAGTTGCAGTTTTTAGGCTTCTCCCTAAAAGAACTTAGAAAGACCAGAACTGTAATTCATACATCTCACTTTTTCCAAAAGATGTCTATTCATTCTCTCAGCAAATCCATTTTGCTAAGGTGTGTATGTTACGGTTCTATGTCTTAGGATTCCAGATTCTTTACAAAATAAATCAAATTCTAAGTTACAAAACTCAAGACCATTATCAGTGTTTAGTGATTTGATTTTCTTGTTGGTTTGGTATTCAATCAAAAGTTTCCATTTTTCAAAAGTCTTAAAAGTGTCAGATTTATGTTTTAACAGAAAAGTCCATATTTTCATTGAAAAATCATCAACTATAAGTAAATAAAACCTAAATCCACTTAGACTATTTACAGATGTTGGATCCCAAAGGTCAGCATGTAGACAATCCAAAATTGAAGTGGATTTATGTGTTCCAGTTTTGAAAGACAATCTTTTCTGCTTTCCAAGAGCACAATTTTCACAAAAGTCTAAATTTTTGAGTTTGCCTTTACCAAAACAACCAAGATTATTTAAAATGGTAAGTCCATTTTTAGAAATGTGACCAAGTCTTTTATGTCTAAAGGCTTATTAGACTCAATGTTTAAGGCTGTATTATAGTGATGAACTACAAGATCAGCTGAGATAGTGTAGATCCCATTTAATTGTAGAGAGGATATAACAATTTTACTTCCTTGTTCGAGTCTTAAAAGACCTATATGAATTATGCTATTATATTTGTCATCTAATTGACCCAAAGAAATCAAATTTCTTTTAAGTTCAGGAACATATTTGCAATTCCCAAGTACAAGGACGTAGTTATTTATCAATAATTTGATCTTTCCAATTCCTTTTATTTGACAATTCATGTCATTTCCCATTTAAATTTGCCCTTCACTAAGTTCAACAAATTCAGAAAAACAATCCTTGTTGGGACACATATGGAAAGTACAATTAGAATCAAGGACCCATTCTTTTGGATCTCTTTTAGTGGTACTCACAAGGACTATTCCTTGAATGTCAGGTTGATTCTTGTAGACCAAGGCTGCAGAACCTTCAGAGTTATTCTTATCTTTTCATATTAGGTATTTTCTTGAAACAATCTTTGATTAAATGACAAGAGGTCTTGGACAAAGGAAAGCAATGGAGAATTTCTTGCCTTAATAACCAATTTCAAGAACTTAACAATGCTACCAAAAGTAAGGGGGTTTAGAAATGGTACCAAAATCTGAAACCTCAATGTTTCAGAATGAAGTGAGCAAAATACCAGAATCACACTAAAGAGTCCAGAACGAATGCAAGAAAGTAGCGAGTCATCAAGACTCGATGGAACTCAGCAATGAGTCACAGACTCAACCAGGAATTGTGGTTTAACACTGTTGGGAAATACATAAAATTTTCTATTGAGGAATTCTGCCTAGTCACTGAATTGAAATACGACAGTGACGAAAATACTAACATGTTTAGAGTGGGTATTTTTCGAGTTAAAGATAAGTATTGATGTCCTCAAAAGAGCATATTTAGGAAAGATGACGAACGAATTTTTATGAAACTTCCATACAACTTACCAGAAAAAGAAGTTGTCAGACTGGGACTCTTAATCTCATTTCGTCATTCCTCTTCATTGCCAGACAATGGACCTCAAAGTGAAGATGTGCTGCACTGGTTGTGAGAGGGTTGTCAAGGAAGTCATTCAAAAACTTGGAGGTATATTTATTCCTCAAAGATTAAGCTCCTTTTTATCTTGGTTAAAATAATATTAAAATCTCAAGTTAAAATTAATAATTAATTTTAACCCATATAAATTTGAGAGATTTATGTATATGGGTGTGTAATTTAGCCTCAATATCATATCTCTAGTCTCTCTTTTAATTTGATGAAAGATTATTTTTATTGACCTAAATTTAGGTCTGAAATATAATTCTAAGACGATAGAGAACCATAATTAAAGTCAAATTAGGATATCCCAAATTGTTGGAAATTATATTTTCACTTGTGCAATTTGATACATGTTTTTATTTTATCCAGATTGACTCCTTAGATATTGCAATTGAGTTCTTTCAACTTTCAAATGCATTTTGGTCAAAAATGCATTTTTGAATTGTAATATTTTGAAAATTTTGTGGTTAAAAAATAAGGAAAATTTTTGGATTTACGTATAATAGTATTTTATTGAAAAATATATAACTGAAAATAAGAAAGAAAAAATGTATTTTTGAATAATGGAGGCCAACCATGGACTAAGGCCATATCAAGAGACACCAATATATACCCCAAAAAAGGTGCAAAATGTCTCCAATGTAACACCAAAATTTGTACCATTTTGGTGCAAAATTAACACTATTCAATTTGCATCAAATGGTGCAAAGTCAATTTTATCATTTGTTTTCATTTTCCGAACAAATTGATTAAGGGTATTTGTGTCATTTGTATTTGGTGTAAAATTTTGTGTAATGGTTGGAGATTTTTAGTTTAGTGCAATGTTTGTATTTAAAATAATGCAAAACTTACCTCAAATTTTGGTGTAGGGTTAAAGATGGCCTAAATATCAAGCGTGTCATAATCTTTTTTGTCCTTGCACGAAATTCAAGTTGAAAATACGTAGTTTACTAACTAAGTTCGACCTTACGTGTGAAATTATTCCATTAAAAGCAATAAGTCACTTTTTAATAATTTCTAGATGGTTAAGCATACAATTCATTTGTCCTATGTTTGAATACCACAGTTTGTAATATGTAAATCAATAAAGAATAAACACCAAAATAATGACGGAGAAACCCAACTGGGTAAAAACTCCAGAACCTAGTCAATTACCTCCACTATAGACAATATGGATTACAGTATGTTTCCACCCTAGCAAATTTCACTAGTTCTCGTTGTAACTTCTATAATCTCCAAGATCTGCTATTCTTCTAGACTCATGATCTGCAACCGTAAATACTATCTAACCAACATATTAGATCTCCCGATCTACCTCCAGTAGTTTCCAAGATCCATTGTAAATTTTAGACTCTCGATCTTCTTCAATTGTCTCTTCCAAGTGCATATTCAGGAATCACCTATTCATGTTCCTCTTTCTGCGCTTGTAGTCTAACCTCCAGAAACTCCTAAAATCCAACTAAGAAAGTACCTTCCTCAAAGTGTTAAGGAAGTCAGGTGTTTTGAATTCTCGAACTGTTTTGGATTCTCGAACCTTGATATTTTTCCAAAACTTGGTTGTGGAATCTCAAGAATGAAATGGATGAATCACCAAATAATTATGCTCCTGGATCTCTCAAAATATGATGTGGATGTGTTATACAATGAAAGCACAATAAAGCAATCATCTGTAATTCGTCTCAGACTTCTGTATTTATAGTTGAAGATGTTTAGGTGTTATGAGCCGTGTAAAACTCTTTATAATCGCGAATTAGGTCTGGCCGCATAAACCTGCCAATTACAACATTAGACTTAATAATCTGTCCATTTGGCATTTTGTGACAAAACCATACAAATAAAATCAAAAAAAATAAAATAAAATCCCCAAACTAAACTACCCAAGTTATCCAAGTTCTTCTACTTCTTGTTTTCCTTGGTAAAACTATTTCCTGAAATCAAAAACTCAATACCTAATGTAAAAGTACGTGATACAGGAAATCAAAAACTCATGAACACAAATAAATATGCCAGTTTGAGACATTACATTAATGTCAATCAAAACACCAACCGAAACATTAACATCACAAAACATCAAAACTCAAACAGCTATGCATATGATATACAATGCACATTTTTTCCCTCACTACAAGTTCTCAATGTTTTTATGTAGTAGGCAAAATGTATTATATATCTCTCTCCCAACAACCCCTTAGACATAAAATGCAAATGCAAATACAAATTTCGATTTCATTAAATGCTCCCCTTATATATATTTACACTCTCCATTTTTTTGTCACAAATGACTAAGGGTGCAATTTCAAATTCAATCTTAACCATGAACATATAACAGTCCAAAAAACAATTGATAACATATACAAACTTAATTAACAAGTAGTAAATCTCCCTACACACTCAATTTAAGTCAGAATGAAGTAAATTGTATAAGTGACACATATGTGTAAAGTGTCACCAATCCTTTGTCGTAGGACTTCAACTTTAATTTTGTGAGAAAGGACATGCTAAACATCACTGTCAATAAGTGTATTCCCTTATTTATGAAAGTTAAACCATTTAAAGCACATTAGAACATGTAAATAAAAGCTCATTTTGTATTTGATATTTTCTTTTTTCCCCCTGATATAGAGCATAATCTATTTTCATATCTTTTAATATTGTAAGCTCATTATTATTTTTCACATCTTAAGTACAGAATTTTCTTCCTTAAGCGACTAAAATGACTCATGTAGAGAGATTTAGGTCGATTAATCCAAATCCGTTGACCATAAGCACTAGTTATGAGAAACCTCACAAGTTTAATTACTTGAGTCAAATAGGCTCCAAAGAAGAATATAAGATATTGAACATTTTATTATCGGGGATAAACTTGAGTTTAAGACTAATAAATATGGTCATTAATTCATGTTCAAAGTCACCTTACTAATATGTAACTGTCATCCAAATCTCACATGCACACAATAGAGTCTCACTAACAATTTCATAGTGTGTGCAATACAAATGGTATATGAAGACACATATATTAAGTACTCCATAATAACCTAAACAAGTAATGGACACTATGCTACATCTTATCAATTATGTCCATACATGNCTGGGATTGTAGCCAGGGATCGTCAACAAACCTTAGCTATTCGTTGGATCCTTGAAGCAGCTTTCAAACGACGTATAAACTACAGGATAAGCTTAGAGAAATGTTCATTTGCTGAGATACTGGATGCTTACCGAAAGAGGGGAATTGCACGTAAGAAAAGGGAGAATCTTCATGGACTGGCTTCCACCAATCGAAGTTTCGCGCATTTCAGATGGTGGTAAAGTGAGACCACATAAAGAGCTCTTGCTCATTCAGTCAGATTATTCAGTAAGATATGGTTCCTTTTTCCTTTTTGTTTGAATCTTCATATAGATTCAAATTTCTCATACTCCTCCCTTCATTCATTGAGTTGGAGGAATCCATCATAGGAGGCCCGCTCGTTATGCATTGCATGAAAGAACCTTTCTTTGTGTGACTTCGATCTATTTTATAATTTTTCAGATAACTTTTTTTCACTCAAACTTACCTAGTGACAGGAATATTTCCGATCATTTGTGTCATTAACGTGGCCAATTTATTTACCTGATTAGTAAGAAAGTTAATCTGACCAACATAATCGTGATTCTTATTTTTATTTAAGTTCTCATTTCTAATTCTGTTCAGAAAATGATGACACCTAGGCTTTATGTGTCCTAACTCACCGTAGTGAAAACATGTATGGATAAACCTAGGACCAAAGGTATATGGACGCTGATGTCAATTCCTAGGTCGACGGGTTCTATGCTATCTAGTAGGCCTCTGTCTAACAAATTTCGTATCCTTAAGATCGCGGTTAGGCACATGTTTAGACTGGTCAGTAGCAGGGATAAACGTGGTCTTAGAAGTACTAGCACTGTTTTCCTTAAAATCTATACCTCCCTTATTTTCAGTCGGCTTGTCCATTCCTAAAATGTTATCTAACTTTTCATAAGGTTCTTAACTTGGATTTCTAATGTCTCTTTCTCAGTGGTCAACTCGCGGACTCTCCTAGAGGACTTCTTAAACTAATTGGTGAGGTTCTTAACCTGAGTCTTTAAAATTTCATTCATGGATTTTACTTCACTCAGGATCAAGGTAGATTCCTTAATATGCGCTACTAACTTCTCATTTTCCAATTCAAATTCCTTATTCTTCATGCTCAAGGCTTTGTTTTTAGTAAAAATCTTGAGACTCTCCTCATACACCTTATAATAAGTCTCTCGAATATCTTCCTCACTATTAGAATCTTTCTCACTATCTAAGTTCTCTTCTCTTTTACTCCCATGATCAGATCATTCATTAACTCTTGTAGTAAATGTAATATATTTTTCACTTTCCTTACGAGTGAATTTCTCACTCTAATTGTCCGAGTTAGACTCGTCATCAGTGAGAGTAACATTCATAGCCTTATTCAAATTTCTCTCACTGTTAAGGTACTCACTCCTAACATGACCAAAACCTCGACAATTATGGCACCTCACAGATTTAGATTTTCTCCTAGATTCACTCTGACCACCTTTGTGTCTCTTCTGAGAGTTATTTTTCTTCCTAAATATTTTTTGAAATTTTTAGCCAGGTAAGCTAACTCCTCATTATCAGGTAAATCGGAATCAGAAGATTCGGTCTAGCTATTTCTCACGGATTTCAAGACTAGAGATTTATTTTTAATAGGTTTATCTAATGTCAGCTCATACATATGGAGGGATCTAACTAATTCATCTACCTCAATGGAGTCTATGTCATTATTTTCTTCAATCGTTATGATTTTAGGTCTGAAATGCTCGGGTAAGGATCTAAAAATTTTACGCACTATCTTAGGCTCGATGATTTCTCTCCTAGATTGAAGCTAGAGTTTACTATGTCGTTTAAGCTCGCATAGAAGGCTTCAAATGTCTTATCCTCTTTCATCGTAATCTCTTCAAATCTAGTGGTCAACATCTGTAACTTATAGTTTTTAATGGTGTGAGTTCCCTGATGTATGGTCTGTAGAATATCCTAAACTTCTTTAACAAACTCACATATAGACACTCTCTTAAACTCTTCCGGGGATACTGCCATAAACAAGGCATGTAAGGTTTTACTATTCCAGTTACATTCTTCTAAGTTCGTCCTAGTCCAATTAGCAATGTGAGTGGGGGTCACTACATTTTCTACAGTTGTACTAGGGGTGCACCAACCATTTACCACACCCAACCAAATCCGTTCATTCATAAATTTTAAGAACGTTCTCATCCTAACTTTTCAATAGGCATATTATTGCCATCAAAGTATGGCGGGATGGACAATGAACTACTCATCTAGACAAATTAAGGTCGGGAATCAAACTTATGCTCTAATACCAATTGAAAATATGTAGTTTACTAATTAAGTTCGACCTTACATGCGGAATTATTCTATTAAAAGTAACAAGTCACTTTTTAACAATTTTTCTAGATGATTAAGCATACAATTCAATTATCTTATATTTGAATACCACCGTTTGTAATATGGAAAGCAATAAAGAATGAACACCTAAATAATGACGGAGAAATCCAACTGGGTAAAAACTCTGGAACCAAGCCAGTTATATCCACTATAGACAATATGGATTGCAGTCCATTTTCAGCCTAGCAAATTCCACTAGTTCCCACTGTTGTAATTCCTGTAATCTCCAAGATCTGGTGTTTCTCCAAACTCACGATCTGCTACCGTAGATAATATCTAGCCAACCGCTAGATCTCCCGATCTACCTTATGTAGCTTCCAAGATCCGCTGTAAATTTCAGTCTCTCGTTCTTTTTCAATTGTCTCTTCCAAGTGGATATTCAGAAATCACCTATTCGTGTTCTTTTTCCCACGCACGTAGTCCAACATCTCTCAACCTCTAGAAACTCCTGAAGTCCAACTAAGAAAGCACATTCCAAAAAATGTTAAGGAAGTCATGTGTCTCAAACCTTGATATTTTTTTCCAAAACTTGGTTGCCAAATCTTAAGAATGATATGGATGAATCACCAAATAATTATGCTATTGGATCTCTCAAAATATGATGTGAATATGTTATACAATGAAAGCACAATGAAGCAACCACCTAGAATTCGTCCCAAACTTTTGAATTTATAGTTTTATAGTTGAGTGCGCTTAGGTGTTATGGGCCGTGTAAAACTCTTCATAATCCCGAATTAGGTCTGGCCGTATAAATATGTCACTCGAGCGATGAGACTATCGCTCGAGCCAAAGGTTTGTCGCTCGAGCGAAGTCTGGGCGATAAGCGAGTGACAACGGTTCTGTTTCTATTGCTCGAGCGATGGCCAGGCGTGAGGCTAGCAAAATTCTGGTGACGCGTTTTCCTTATTTTCAACCTCTGATCATAACTTAACTCATCTATACAAAATTGCATAAAGTCCTTGACTTTTTACAAATGTTCAATTAAGACTATTTTGTTCACAAACATGTCAATTACAACATTTGACCTAACACAAGCCATCAAATATTTACGTCAATTATTTATATATAGTATTCGTTTGGCCCCCATTATTTCACATTAAATTATAATTTATTTTTCTTTCTTTTTATCAGTCTATATCTCCAATAAAATAATATTACACGTAAATTTTTTAACCATACTTTTTCAAAAATTTATTATTTCACTCATTATAATGTAGAATAATGGAACCAATCGAGGGCATAATTTTAAAAACTCTTACTTTGAATATTAAACTATTTGAAGTCTTTTTTTCTCTGATTGGTTGACAATCAATATTCTGGTGCATAAATAGTTCGTGATAGATTTGGATATTTTGAAGTACTAGTTAGAGTTGAACATACACTGAAATGTTTTATAAGTGATATGAAAGTAATATTTGACCTTCCATTTACTATTTTAATCTAATTATGAAAGGAATGCAAGTTCTTGAAAATAAATATTAATTATTATACATACACGTAAATATATAATAAAATGTATAATTGAATGTGAGTATTAGAATTATAACTAAACGCATAAATGATGATGAATGACAAATATTGTATATTAATTAACGTGAATATTAATTATTTTAGATTAATACTAAAGAATATAAACATCACAATGGATGTTAAATCATTTATGTTAAATGAATTTAATGTAATTTTCAATTAAGTGAAATTGGGTGCTAATTAGCATACATGAATGTGAATAATAAACTGTATTCTTGAATGTGAATTCTAATTAATATTAATTAAATGAATGTAAATGTTAATTAATTGAGAATTAATAACGAGACATTAATGCGAAATTCTAATTAATAATAATTAAATGAATGTGAATATTAATTAATTGAGAATTGATAATCGAAAATACATGTATGAAAAAGACTTTTGTAGTATTTATTATAGTTTGTAAATTAAATAATATTGAAAAATGAAAAATTTATAATATGATAGAATTAATACTAAGGAATATATACGTCACAATGAATGTTAAATCATTTATACTAAATGAATATAATATAAATATAGTGAAACAGGACGTTAATTAGCATATATGAACGTGAATAATGAATTGTATTCTTGAATGTGAAATTCTAATTATATTAATTAAATGAATGAATGTTAATTTTAATTAATTGAGAATTAATAACGGAGATATGGACGTGAATGTGAAATTTTAATTAATAATAATTAAATGAATATGAATGTTAATTAACTGAAAATTAAAATCGATAATGCATGTACGAACAAGAATTTTGTAGTATTTATTATAATTTATAAATTAAATATATACTGGAAAACAAAAAGTTTGTAACAGAGTTATAATCGTCATAAAATAATTTTCATTTAATATGATATTTAATATATTATGGATTAAAAGGAAAAAATAAAACCAAGAAGCATTCCAAGAACAAAATTTACACAGTCCGCCCGCTGCCTATCAAACTACACGAAACCCGATTTAACGACAAAATTAGTGTATCTGCTGCTGCTTCGTGTGTCGTGAGATATGTACCATCTACCCATATGATCTCTTAAATTCAAAAGAATTTATAATTTAAAAGTAGGTTTCATTTTTTTCAAAACTCATTTTCAACTACATTTCTTTGAAATAATTTTACACGTAATTCTACATTTTTTTTCTTTTAACTACACTTTTTTTTTAAAAAAAAA
>CAIGRB010092277.1:0-17771 GCA_903798255.1 Fraxinus quadrangulata | reverse complement strand
TTTTTGAAATTGCATTTGGAATATTTAAGTGACCATTGTGCAATTTTTTCAAAATTGAATTTGGAATCATTCACCTCCACGGCAACAGTTTAGGTTTTTGCCATTTTTTCCCAGGTTACTGTTCATCATCAAAGAAAATTTTTAATTTTTCTTTCAGATTTCTGTCAAAATTTCGAAAGGCCGTAACTTTTTCAATTCAATGTCAAAAATTATGTTCTTTATACCATTGAAAAGGTATCGAGAATATCTATCAATCCATACCAAATGGGAATCATGAAACACAGTATGAAAGAATTTATCATGTGATTAAGTTTCAGATTTTACAGATTTTAATGCAAAAAATCAGATTTTCATCCAAACTTCGAAACCTTATAACTTCTTCATTTCAAATCCAAAATTTGAGTTCTTTATATGGTTGGAAAGCTTATGAGAATACCTTTCTAACCATAAAAATAATAGTGCATGAAGATGGACAAGCAGATGGCAGTAAATATTTAAAGTTTCTACAATTTTATCTAAGGTTTCGTTTTTCTCCAAATTTATAAAATCAAAAATTTTCAAATTTTGCAGTTATGATCTACATCATATAAGGAATATGTTATAAAACTTTCATGGATTTATGTTGCATATTTCATGACATGCCATTAACAATGTAGAAAGTTTCAACAAAAATGACATACATGCATTTTTCAGCATAATAATTCCATTTACAGCAAGATAGTATGCAACAGAAACAACTTTTACGACTCTGATAACAATGTAAGAATTCGCAGCATTCTTTAACATGAATTTCGGGTCAAGAAACTTGAAATGATGAATTCAAAGATCTTTTGAATGATTGAATCACCTTGCATTCCAAAACTTCAAAATCTACATTTTCATGTTCTCCTATGGTCCTAATCCCGATCACAATGGAAGGGAATTATTATCCATAATCTAAGTGCCATTTTTGTGAGATTTCATACAAAAAAATGGTTCTAAAGGGTTTCCAATTTTGATGTCAATTTCGAATGAATTTACACATTTTTTCATACTATCTTTATTTTTTTCTTCCCTCCTAGGCATAATGAATGGAGGTTGTATGGGAGTTAATGGTGGTTTGGGAGTTGTATATTTGAATTTCAAATTCAAACAACTCCCTCCAACCATTTTAATAACTTGTGGGTCGGGTCATCCCACATGGGCGACTCACGACCCGTGTTTTTCTAACAGAAGTTGTATACGTTTAGATGTTCAAGTAATTTTACGGCCTTAAGCAAAATCATCAACAGCATTTTCGATGACAAGAAAAAAGAAATTAATGGAACAAATGATCATAGACAAAATTCAATCGTTTATCATCAAAGACTTGATAGTTGGTGATGTATGTGTTATGCTCTAAGTTCAATCAATTTTGAATATAAACACTTTTAATATTTATTTAATACATTTATTTTCGTAAGATTTATTATTTGTTTGAATTATTATTCTAATAAATTATATTAAATAATAGAGTCCATAAATTTAAATCTTAGTAATTAGTTAATCACAAAGAGTTGTGATTATGAGATGCAAATTTATAATATGACTAAATTTTAAATCATTTGTGATCGTAAGTAATAACGAGATACGAATATCGTTATTATAGATAGATCATCACGTGTGACATTTCTTTTTTGTGAAGTAGATGATCTTACAAGTTAAAAATGTGGCGACATTTAAATGAACACGTGAATCTTTTGTTATATGACAAAACATTAGAGATCCGTTGTGAGATTTCACATGGATAATTATTTGAGTGTCAGTGGTAAATCTTTAAATTTCGGTAGTGAAATTGGTCATTCGACTAGAAATCATCATAGTGCCTTATATGAGGTCAGTCATACTTTGGTGATGTTGAATGTTACTTTACAAAGGCTCCCTAATATAACATCGTTCGATTATGTCAATAATCATATGAAGGTTGTGAATGACCAATAGAAGATCGTCACTCTTAGATAGTAAGAGATTATAATTTATATTTTATTCAGTTAAGTTGATAACGGAATTCTTGGCCAATTTGTACTCATAAGTTGAAAAAGAGTTTTTGACTTACATTAACATAATCGTGTGATGAAAGATATGATCGATAATTGAAATTGACACATATTCATATCTCGTAATTGATCGGATCATATTGACGAAAGAATTATAATTTCACGATAAATGAATAATTTGGTTTGTCATACCACGTTACATTTTCCATCAAATGTATTGCCTTAATACATTGTTAGATGTCAATTTGAAACGATAGATGTAAATTGATGATAAATTAAAATGGTATATTTTAATTTATCAATTTTTTTTATTAGATCAAATTAATAATTTACGTCGTTAGGTATCGCGATCGGGAACCTAACGAGTCTCACACAAAAGGAGAACTAGAAGAGTGAGATTCACCAATTAATTAATTAACAAGTGTTGGACAATTAATTAATTGAGTTACTTGTTAATATGTCTGAATTAATTAATTGGATTAATTAATTAATGAACCAAATTTAATTACTTGAATTAATTAAATATTGAATCGGGTTTAGTTTAAGAGACAAGTCGAGTCCACTTGGACTTGTATTAAAAGCTATTAGGGTTTCAGAAAAATTAAGAAGACTACAATTTATTATCTTACTAGCACAAGAAAAGAAAACCCTAATTCTCTAATTCTTGTTCGCTGTATGGATTTTCATTGGAGGTTGAACAATTGAACAGTTGTAGATTGTAGATCGTGATTGTTCATATTCCAAGTTCGGGAAAGAAGTTTGCATAATCTACAAAATACATAATTCATATCATAGTTTCTATATAAACACAAAGCAGATCATTGGAGAGAATTAAAATTATTTTATTTTCCATCGTACATGATTAAGTAAATTCTCAATAGGCGATTCTGATTTAAATCAACATTTGTCGGTGACTTAAATGAATTTTAAAACAACCACACCACTTTTGTTGTTGTTGGCACATATTAGTTAGTGTCAAAAATCATTGACGGTGCTTCAATCACCGCAAGAAAATCTAGGTGATCGACTATCATATTATCGTTGGTAATTCTAATTGAAATTAATATATGTTAGTGATTCAGAAAGAACTAACGATAGCAAAATCGCTAATGATTTTCGACATATCTTTGTCAACGAGTATCAACGAAAATGTCGCTAATGGTGTTGGAGGAAACCACCATGGTTCTTAATTTTTTTTTTATTGACTTATAATTTTAAAAAAAAAAAAATTGAGAATTTTCTATATTTATCTTTTATATTTGATATTAACCCATGCATTGATGAAATTTTCTTCGATAAATTAAAATTTTCAAACTGATTATTTTTTTAAAATTATCTATAAAAGGGAGGATTGAGGGGGAAACTTTTGAATACCCAATTTACTTTTACATATTTAACTATATACCTAATATACTTATACCTAATATACCCTTATTTAATTTTAGTTTTGTTAGTATTTAATTAATAACATTAATTCCATATATTTAACTATATGTGCAATATACGCTTATTTAATTTTTTTTAATAATTAATTAATAACATTAATTCAATTTATTCAACGTGAAATTAAAAAAAATTGCTTTCATTTTTCATTTGCTAATAATTCCCTAAATTGATCTTTTAAAAATTATGTTAATTTTTATTAACAGCTTTTATTATAAAAATATAACCTAAATTTATTCTCTTAATTGAATTAGTCAGTTTTAAAAAATAATATCCATATTCATTTATTTAAAAGGCTGTTACATTTGGTTGTTACAAACACATCTTAACAACTGAATAATATATTTGATGTAATAAATAATGTATATAGAATGTAACTATATAAATTGATATGTATCTGCTCCATATCTCCATGGCTATTTCAATTCTGCCACCACACATTCCACCTGCTAGTAAATTTTATTTTTTTGGGTTTAAAAGTTATATGATTCATGCATATGCAAGCTTTATGCATGATGCTGAAATTTGTAGTGTTATACTTGGGTTGATTGTTGTATGACATTTCATGATAGGATTTGAAAATATCACAAAATGTAGAATATTTAACTTTTACATTGTTTGTGCAGATTTTCAACCTCCTAACAAAGAGATAATGCAGTCAAACNTAAATTGATATGTATCTGCTCCATATCTCCATGGCTATTTCAATTCTGCCACCACACATTCCACCTGCTAGTAAATTTTATTTTTTTGGGTTTAAAAGTTATATGATTCATGCATATGCAAGCTTTATGCATGATGCTGAAATTTGTAGTGTTATACTTGGGTTGATTGTTGTATGACATTTCATGATAGGATTTGAAAATATCACAAAATGTAGAATATTTAACTTTTACATTGTTTGTGCAGATTTTCAACCTCCTAACAAAGAGATAATGCAGTCAAACCAAAATTATGCCCTTCATCTCTATCCATCCAAGGGATGGAAGGGAAGATGCATTTGATGTCCCTTCCAATCAAGAATTGGAACAAAAACATTCTGTCGGGACTGTCGGTTGAACAGTCGGCTTGTAATGAAATCATCTGTCTATGTAAGAACTTTCCTTCATTGCTACATGACTGATGTTTGCAAATGATAATGAAAGGAAAATGATATTATAACTTCAAAATGTACAACGCCATCATTAGGTCATGCAAAATACAACTTCAACCACTTCGGACATTAATGCCTTTTTACGTGAGTTGTGTTAGAATGGGTTGGAATATGTGGTTTGCTTATTGCCAACTCTACAACTACGAATGCATTTCCTGAAAAGTATAGAATTCTCCAAAGGTTTAATGGTCTTTTCATCTGTATGCAAAATATCTATTTCGTTTTTGGCAAGGAGTAACAGGGCCATCCATTGTAGCCTCATTTTCTCTTGAGATAGTAAAAAATAAGCCAAAGAGACGGCTACCAGCAGCCATTACAACCACCAGAACCGCCCACCTTTTCGTCACTACCAGTATTGTCAGTGGATATCCCAGCTTATTCCAAACTACCGATGTGATCGTCCACCTAGTAAGTCCCCGAATCGTCATAATTTTACTCTTAACAAACCAGACATTGAAGCTTTAGTCCGTCAGGTTAAATTCCCACCCGAAAAAATTAATTTTCTGGGATTGACATTTATTGTCGCAACCCTTCAATGAGCAGTGGAATAAAGCATTGGAAACAGTAATTAGAAACAGATATCCTTTAAAAAGCGACTAGTCTGCTTTCCTTTCAAAACTTGACAAAAAAAAAAAAAAAAAAAGGAATCTTGCACTCTAACCCTAAGGACATCTCGTGCATGTCCTCCATAATTGTAGTCCCATAATTTGAAAAATTAACTCTTTTGCTACCTCCATTCTCGTAAAATTTCAAGGAAAAAGTAACTCTTTGCTACCTTTCCTTATCATATATTTTACAGTCCTATCTTTTGAAGAAAAAATAAAACCTTATCATACTGTACAAGATCTAGCTACGTGAATGGCGTGAAAATATGAATTTCAATTTGCTCAACTATAGGTTAATAAGAGATGGCCCAGATGATTTCCCTCAATTCACTACTGCTGTTGAACTTAATGGGCAGTACTTTAAGACTGCTCCCATTCTTTGTATGTGTTGCAAGAACGCACAAGACCTTGGGCACAAATTGCATACTAACATTTTTGGTAAGCAACTTTCTCCATTTGTCTAGCAGCTCCCATCCACTAATGCTGATACTCTAATAGCTGCTACATTTCCTCTAGTTGTGCCAAGTTATGGAGTTCCAATTTCAAAAGCATATCATGTAGTTGTAGCTCTATATCTCCAGCTAGATATTTATTTTCGGCCACTACACATTCCTTCTGCTAGTAAGTTTTATTTTCTTGGTTTAAAAGTTATATGATTTACGCATATGCAAGCTTTATTCATGGAGATGAAATTTGTAGTGTTATACTCGAGTTGATTGTTGTATGACATTTCATGATAGGATTTGAAAATATCAAAATATGTAAAATATTTAACTTTTACATTGTTTGTGTAGATTCCCAACCTCCTAACAAAGAGATAATGTAGTCAAACCAAAGTTTTGCCATCGCTCTCTATCCATCCAAGGGATGGAAGGGCAGAGGCATTTGGTGTCCTCTCCAGTTAATAATTGGAACAAAAACATTATGTCATGACCATTGGTTGAACTGTCGGCTTGTAATGAACTAATCGGTCTATGTAAGAACTTTGCTTTATTGCTACACGACTAATGTTTGCAAATGACAATGAAAGGAAAATGATAATATAACTTTGAAATGTACAACGCCATCATTAGGTCATAAAAAAATACAACTTCAACCACTTCGGACATCAATGTCTTTTTACGTGAGTTGTGTCAGAGTGGATTGGAATATGTGGTCTGCTTATGGCCAACTCTACTACTATGAATGCATTTCCTGAAAAGTTGAGAGAATTCTCCAATGGTTTAATGGTCTTTTCGTCTGTATGTAAAATATATCTTTCGTTTTTGGCAAAGGATAACGGGGCCATCCATTGTAGCCCTCATTTTTTCTTGCGATAGTAAAAAATAGGCCAAAAAGACGACTACCAGCAGCCATTACAACCACCAAAACTGCCCACCTTTCCACCACTAGCAGCATCGACAGTGGATATCCCGGCTTATCCCCAAGTACCGACGCGATCGTCCACCTCATATATTCCCAAATCGCTGTAATTTCACTCTTAACAAACCTGACATTGAAACTTTGGTCCAGCAGGTTAAATTCCCATCCGAAAAAAATAATTTTATGGGATCAACATTTATTGTCGCAACGCTTCAACGAACAGTGTATTGAAGCATTGGAAACAATAATTGGAAACAAATATCCTTTAAAGAGCTACTAGTCTGGTTTCTTTTAAAAGCTTGACAACAAAAAATAGAATCTTGCACTCTGACATTCTCGTGCATGTCCTTCATAATTGTAGTTCCATAATTTGAAAAATTAACTCTTTTGCTACCTCCATTCTAGTAAAGTTTCAAGGAAAAAGTAACTCTTTGATACATTTCCTTCTCATATATTTTATAGTCCTATCTTTTGTAAAAAAAAAGGAAAACCTTATCATAATGTACAAGATCAAGCTACGTGAAGGTGTAAAAATATGAATTTCAATTTGCTCAACTATAAGATAATAAGAGATGGCCCAGATGATTCTCCTCAATTCACTGTTGAACATAATGGGCATACTTTAAGACTGCTCCCATTCTTTATATGTGTTGCAAGAACACTCAAGATCCTGGGCACAAATTATATACTAACATTTTTGTTAAGCAAGTTTCTCCATTGTCCAACAACTCCCATCCACTAATGCTGCTGCTCATCCAAATGCTGATGCTCCAATAGCTATTACATTTTCTCTAGTTGTGCCAAGTTATGGAGTTCCAATTTCAAAAGCATATCGTGTAGCCGTAGCTCTCTAGTTCTCCAGCTGATTATTTCAATTCTGTCACCACACATTCCACCTGCTAGTAAGTTTTATGTTTTTGGTTTAAAAGTTATATGATTTATAAATATGCAAGCTTTATGCATGTGGATGAAATTCGTAATGTTATACTTGGGTTGATTGTTGTATGACATTTCATGATAAGATTTGAAAATATCACAAAATGTAGAATGTTTAACTTTTACATTGTTTGTATAGATTTCCAACCTCCTAACAAAGAGATAATGCAGTCAAACTACAAAGGTAATGCAACTAATAAGATTTGGTGTTCATGTTGGATAATGGAGATGAAAAGGAAGAAACTAAAATGACTTGTATAAAGCTTAGGCATGAATCAATACCAAATTTTGTTATGGAAAATTTTGATGCTAAAATGAACCAAGAAATGAGAAGGTCCATAGCACATTCTTAATTAAAAAATACTATGCAAATTATTTAAATGATTATAAACTCGTTGATCTTTGTTTGCCAATGACGTAGTTTTAGTTGATGAGACTAGGAAGTGGTTGTATCACATGCTAGAATTTTGGAGCAATAATTTGGAATCCAAAGGGAAAAACTAAAGTATAACCAAGATATAGGAAATGCAATCCGAGTTCAGTAATTCTTTTCGACTCTGTGTCACAATCTCATAAATGACTATATCATTCGTTTTTACATATGTGTGGCACATATATACAAACTGGTTGCAACAATATGCTCGAAAAAGAAATCTTATTATGCCTGTGTATGCTTATAAACTCGACGGCCCTCCTCACGCTCTCCGCTACAAGTCACGTGTCTCTCTGGATGGGAAAATATATAAAGCACCAGCATATTTTTCTACACTAAAAGATGCTGAAAATGCAGCAGGCAAATTTGCTTGTCAAACATTGTCAATTGTTGAGACTAAGGAGGCCAGTATTCAGACCAACTAATTTTGATACTTTAATCATTATTGCTTTTTTTGTTGTATTTCATTTGTGCATTTTAATTACTTTAGGATAAATGAATATACAAAAATCTCCTACAAGAAATGGCCCTGAAAGGAGGTCTTAAGTTTCCTTCATATGAGACATCCCTAGTCGGTCCTCCTCACAAGGCTGGATTTGTGTCAATTGTGGTGGTAGGAAGAGACAATTTCCGAGGAACTGAGCCAGAACTAAGAAGCAGGCAAAGGCGAATGCTGCTGAAGTGGCTTACATTGCTCTTACAGAAAGTAAGAAACTAAATATTTATTTGGTTTTGAATTTGTTCTAGTCTCTAAAAAACAAATACTTCAGTTATTCCTTTTTTGCTTATGCATATAACACTACGAGCGATTGCCTTGCGAAGCATTTAAGTCTTGTGGAGTAATTTCTAGTTTGAGGTGGTGTTGCTGGAAGTGGCAAGCACTAGTGGAATTTATAGAGCAAACTACATAGGTTCTCTTCTTTATTCTTCTTGGATCTATCTATAATAAGATGGTGTTTGCTTTATTCAATCCTTACAGCTTCATTTTATAGTTTGATCCATGTTAAACAGATATCTAAAATGTTGCTAGTTTTTCTTTTGGATTTGAATCAAAAGTTGTACTAGAATTATTAGTGTTAGTTTTCTGGCGTGGACCTTAGAGATCGAGAATTGTATTAAATTTGACAGAAATGGAAGGAAATTTCAAGGAGGAAGAACATATCTGAAGCTTAATTCGACATCGGCAGTGCGATATTGTGTAATATATTTATTTATGTTTTTTACTCGGTTCCTGGTACAAGGTCACTTCTGTTAATTCATCTCCTCATCCTCCTCTCCCCCTCCTTTACTGTGTTCTATCACTATAGGCTTGCACCAAGGTTGTGCATTAAGTACTTTTCTTTTCATATTAGTCATGGACAATCATAGAAGACATGGATACATTTCTTGGTGTATGTTATCGTGAGATAGTACAACTTAGTTGACTAAGAGGAGTTAAATTGTAAAAATTAGAACTTTGGGACAGTACTTTTGTACCAACAATTTTAGGGCAAGTAGAACCAAAACTGAGTACATGCAATACCACCTTAGAATAGTAGTAATAAGGATAATGATGAAGTTGCTATATAGGGCCGTAAATCTCCATTGGCACTGCATGGTGGTGCAATAGGTATTTAAAGCTTATAATTTCTCAAAACTTGCAGCTAGATAGTGACTGATAGGTTTAACCATTTCAAATAAAACAGTCTTTGTTCGGTATGCCTTTAATAACTAGTTTTGATATTATCTTTTGCTTCCACCATATGGTCCAAACTCCTTTTATCAGACAAGGAATTACAATTTTTCTTTTGGTTTAGTTCATTCTTCATTCCTTCTGATGAAGAGGTACACGAGTAAACGATATGAACGAATTTTCCGTTCACGGTTCAACGAGTGTCTTTGTCCGACACGACGTGTGTTGAAGAACCCGTGTTGGAGTGTCCATGCTCCATGTTAATACCTCTATAATTTGTAAAAAAATTTAATATGTCCGTTATTCTTATTAATAAACAAAGTACACTTTCTTGACTCGTTTCGGCATCTTTTTACTCTTCAAGATCTCATTAAGCAATTTTGTCAACCATATAATACCCAATCTGCCCAAGCACTTACATACTTTGATAGAAATTCAATACCAGCAATTGTATTTCTAATCTTCATCCTCTTCTTTTCTTCCTTCACTTCTGAAACTTGAATTCTTCTAGTGTAATTATCATTCTTATCAACGGTGAATTTTAACAGTTCCAAATATCCAAGTTTTTCATTAATTAGCTTGTCAAAGTAATTCCTCCATTTTTTTGCCTGATGATTCTGTGGATTGCCTGTGAATCTTATTTTCATCCTCAAATTTACAGTTTCAAAGCTGGTGCACTGCCTTAATTCAATCTATTAATGCATGTAATAGTATATTTATTATCTCTAATTTCTGAACCTCAACAGGTTTACATCCTTCTTTCTATCAAATCCTGTCCTGGTCTTTCTGAAAACTTATTATGTTTATCTTAAGCTAGTATTAAAAAATCTGCTCTTGAGCTTTTATTTCATGTGCAGTCTCCCTCATCCCATGTCATATACTCTTTGTATGAGTTTTTTAGTTTTGTCCTTCTCATTTTAAGATAATATTTGTTTCTTGTAGAACAACAGAGATATGTCATTTTAAATAAATTACACAATTTATCAATAACTTCATTTTGTTTTAATCTCCAGAAAGCAAGATGGAGGCTAAAAGACAGAAGACTTCATGTTAGAACGGGTCCATCTGCTCCTAATTTCTCACCTCACGAGGCATCTTCACCTTCCACATCTGTTAAACATTCGGTTGCTACTGAACCTGTTACTATGCAATTGGCTGAATTGCAGTTAATGTAACAATAAATACAGGATTTAGTAGGATTTTAAATTTAAATTATGTTTGTTTTCATTACATTATTTTAATATTATGATAATGTTTTAATTAATTAAAAGTTAATGATGACCTCAAAATCTGGCCACAAGGTCTCGGGCACCTCTCTGTCCCCTTAAGTGTCACCTGTATGTTCAAACACATTGTTAGGGTGCAAAGGTTGGTTGAGAAAAAGGTCCGATGACCTTCGTCCCGATAGTCAAGTCAACTGTCGGAAGGAGAAAAATGAGGTTAAGAGAGAAGAGGGGATTTGGCTAGGAGTTAGATTGCTTATTTTTATTTTGAAATGAACTTGCATATTTATAAAGGAAAATGATCGAAGTGGGGTTAATGGACTGAGCCCAACCTCAAGACAAGTTTGCTTGATTTAATTTATCCAATTCATTCAACATAATCAATTGATATCGAGTTGGCCGATGTGCGACCTTCTTCGTTATGTGCATGTAAAGTGATTTAGAGAGAAAAATAGACTTCCAAGTCTGAGTTTATATATACAGGTGCTTGCCCATTGCCAAAACACAATAAGAAAAGAGAAAATCTTTATATGCAATCATCAACACAATTATTTAAGAGGTGCAAAAACTATCTTAAAAGGAAATTGAAACGCAAACGGAGAATAATAAACAACCACAAAATAGCAAACTAAACTAAGTCTTATTTCAAATCAAAAAGTCAAATCACATACACAAAGAAATTGTAATAATTCGATACATAGTGAAGACTATCAATAGTCGTACGTGACATACATGTAACAGTTTGTTATTTGATGTATGAGACAATAAAAAAACGAAAAATATTGAATGTACAATCTTGATGTATATTCAGTTTCACAGCCCCCTCACATAGGAGGTATGGCCCACTTTTTTTAAAATTGTGGCCCCACCCCCTATGTGAGGGGGCTATCAACCATCATGTACAACAATGTTGTACATCAAGCAGATCTCTAAAAAAATTACCACATTAATGTATCAAATAACAAATTGTCACATATATGTCATGTAAAACGATTACGAATAGTCTTAACTATGAATAGTATTGCCCAAAAAATTGTATTGGTCAAAAATTAGAAATGTGATCAGAATTAAGATGTGCCTGCAAAATGCTACGACAATTATGGTTCAAAAGAAAAATAAAGGCAACAAATTCACCAAATTTTGTGTCTAGCCTGCTCAAATCTTCCAACACTACTTCACTTCAATGAATCTAATCTCTACAACATGTACAAAGTTGAAGGTTTCAACATAGAAAATCATCAAAAAAAATATTTTTACAGTTAGACAAATTTAAATTAAAAAAATAATTGAAAATCAATAATTTATACAAATATATGTATTATTTCATCCACAAAGGCACAAAAATAAAAGAATATGAGGAAATCAAGGGATGTAAAGAGATACCTAATCACTTTAATTTCATCACTTAGGATTCGTCGAAAGTCTTCTTGCTTGGTAGTGGGATAAAAGTGTGTTATAGTGGGGGTGGTGGTGGTGATATAGAAGCTGGCAGTGACCCAAGAATGGTGGTGAAGCTTATGGAGGAAGTCGATCAATTTCAATTGGACAAGAAATCATAGTTTGATTTTGTTTATTTGTTTAAGGGTAATTTTGGTAGTTTAGATTTATTAAATTTAAAGATTTATTTTAAGGCTAACTATATTCACACTACATTTTTTTTACTCATTACACCATATTTTTAGATCATCAATCTTTGCTTACTATTATAATCCTTATATCCCTTTTTAGTTTTTACGCATTCTCATCTTCAAAATTTTATTAATTGGCACATCTTATATCTTATAATTGTTGCTATCAAACAAGTTCGTTCGAAAGCGTAAAATAGCTTATTTTTCAATCATATTTTTAAAAAATAATAAATATAAAAATGTGAAAAAAATATTCTTTTACATTTTAAAGCACACAAAAAATTGTTTTGACATTGCTTCAAAAGGTTAACTAATACGAGGATGTAGAAAATTTGACCGTTGATTAGTAATAATTTAACATATATTACTAAGTACTGTTTCATAGAAATTAAAATCAACTTTTTTAATAAATTTTAATAAAAGTTGATGAAAAATATTATTAAAAAGTTGTGAGTCACGTGAACTATGTGGTTAAATTTAATTATTGACATTAACTTAAATTTTAATTTTAATTTTAATCCGTATCAAACAGGGACTAAGATAAAAACGTGCATTAGGAATTTAAAAGGATATAACAATATTAGATAAGAGTATTACTGATAATGAACAAAAAGGAAAAAATATAAAAATGAACGATTTCACGTATCCACACTTTTTATATACAGTAGATAAATTGTGGATTTTGAGATACAAATATATTGACAATGCATTCGCCATTATTTCAATTTTTGAATAACTAAGTTACAACAAGGGTCAAAATTAATGGCCCAATTGAGATCGAGCATCGAGAAAAGGTCATAATTAATCAAATACTCACAATGCAATCATTAAGATTTCACAACTCAAAATTCATGTGACCATTTTTCAAGTTTACTTCATTTGCCGTATTTGTCTCACATTGGTTTGTATTTTTCAAGTTTACTCAAAAATGAAGGGAAATAATGTAATAATTTGGAGGAAAACTAGTAAAATAAAAGATAGGAAAAAATAAAATAAATACATATTGAGAGTAGAGAAGTTAAGTGTTAAAAATAAAAAGGTTGTTCGAATATTTACAAATATTCTTTCTAAATTTATAAATGCTTTCTAAGTTGTAAAATATGTTTTTTAAAAGAAATCTTTTAGAGTTGCTCTTAGGCCATTATTCACATCAACAAATGTACATGTCATCCTAGTCACTTCCAACCATCCATCATTACAGGACATGATGTTTGAGCTCGTTCAACCACCTCATTTGTGTTGCTTTAGTCACTTACTGCATTAGTTCTATAGCTATGTCACTTCACGATCTTGTGAAAACTAATGATGTGTTGATGTTCCTTCATGCTCTACTAAGCCTTCTAGTTTGAGACACTAGAACTCCATCTCATAAGAACTGGTAGAAGGTCGAGCAACATCTTCTATAAGTGATTAACTAAATCCTAATGTAGGCCATGTTATTGTTTTAACATTTTTTATAAGTTTTAAACTCCTACAACAAATACTAATTTTCAGTTTCGATTTTTAATGTTAAATTAAATCTCATAATATTGGAGTGTAACATACATTTTTTGGTATAATTCTAATTATCGTGGGTGTTAAGTTTTAAACTATAAAAAGGGAGATTTTGTAATTTGCTTACAACTTGAGACAACTAGAAAACACAAGTTAAGAATTATTCTCCCATATATATTTCATATTATATTTTTATACTTTTAGCAACTCGATAAAATGATTGTTCTTTTGTCTCCCTATAGTCATGCATATAGAAGAACAATCGGTTCTAAACCACATATATTTTATCTTGAAGTCGTATAGTATCAAAAGTATCCACACATCTCATTTTTATATTTATTATTTATTATTGAATTACATTTGTTATGTCAATTCTTCTTATGTTTATTTTATGTTGAACTATATGTTTATGTTATTCAAATTGTCATGTTAATTGATAAATATCAACACATAAATCATCAATTTTTTTCCAACAATCTAAAGTTGTGTTATGGTGATTTGTATGTAGTGGAACCATTAATTAATTCTTCATACAAGTTTACTCCATGTGATTGCATTTTAATGTGCTCTACAAGTATAACCTTGATATATGAGCTTCTGTCAGGCGACTAAACTAGTATTACTCTAAATTAAGATGAAATAAAAAATAACTGTTTTGCCCGGGTATGCAATTTGCCCGGGTATGCCCGGAGTACTTGTTTATGCTTCCTCATTTGTGATTTGCCTGGGAATGCCCGGTGTAGTTGTACATGGTCTTGATCAATATAATTAATTTTTACCGATAAAAAAAAAAACTGTTAAATAAAACATTAGATATGAAGTGTGAATAGTTGGGCGGTAGCTTAGCTTTTATACGTTACTTCTGATACCTAAATCTTGTGTAAGGTCCCAAACCAAGAATAATTAAGGATTGAAGTTTTTAAACACCACAAAATTGTAGAAACTAAAAGAAAACAAAACATAAAGATTTTTCACTCTGAAGGGCCCGGATGTTAAGTCTTAACGACCTAATCACCCGTTGAGCATCTGTAATGAGATATAGCTCTAGATCCACTAGAAATAACCAAGAAACGATACAAATGTATGAAGAGTTTCTTCAAGTTCTATATAGCCTCTATTACAATCCGTAATCACACAACTCTCAATCTCTAAAAATTGTACACAACAACTAGATATTCACAAAGACAGAGATTGAAAATCACACAAATCAATTATAGATTTACAGAAGAAAACCCCCAAGCTATAACTCAGAGAGGAGGAGTAAAACGAAGAAACCAAGAATAAAATCATCTCGAAGAAGGGTGCCAAGACCAAGTCAAGTAACTATCATCTGAATAGTCACCATCCAAGGGGTAGAGTGAAGCCACGTGTATGGCAGATACTCAACCATAAAAGAGGCCAAAATCGTTATTACTTAAAAGGCCCAATTGCACAGACGGCCTAACAGGCCAAGTAATAATGAGGCAGCCCAAATTCATTAACATCTTGCAATGAGAGAATAAAAGTGCATATGCATTCACTTGCTTCTAACATTTGCATTATTACAGAAATTCTGCCTTTTGTATGAAAACTTATAACTGCTGAACCCACAAAAGGTCTTTGAAGCTTAATCCAAAAATAAATAAATAGTGAAGCATATGGAAGAGAGAGTCCATAATTGAATTTCCTGCGACTTAAATGATATTTAATACTATTCTTTACAACGTTTCCTTAATCAAGTGAGAAACTAGTAACAGAGGTCTCCAATTCTTTAGTTGCATTCTAGTCCCCAACCTCGTAGCAGTTTCACTAATTAAATTGCTTGATATTCTTTCTGTTATATTTGGGTGCTTAACATATAGTGATCAGCCTAATGATGAAGCCCATTTAATCAGCCCATTGTTCAATGATGAATGTGACCCGGTTTGGCCCTCTTGTGTGAGTATTCTCGCGTTTCAGTTATGCGACTTCTGTTTTGTTAAAACAAACTGGCTGAGATTGTGACACGTGGTGCTGGCTAAACCATTTGATGCATGGTGAATTTTTATGCTTGAGACTCTTCCATTCTTACCAGTCAGTCGAATTTTCTAGGGTTTACTCTTCTTTTGATTTCTCTGTATTCTCTCTCGATGAAAACTCTTGGTTTTCATCTGTAATCTTGATGTTAGGAGATCTTGGTGATTTTCGGTGTAGATTACAATCTTGGTTGTGATTCTTCTTGTTCTTAGTGAGCAGAACATTTGGGTTACTTGGTGCAATCAGTAAAGGAGAGAAAATAGAGTTAAGGGCTGAGGGTTGAGTTGAGTGATTCTTTTGTGTCTTTAATCTTTTGTACTTCATAAACTTTGTTGGATTCTAGTGGATTAGAGCGATAATCACTTCGGTGTATGCTCAATGGGTGAGTAGCCAAATCTGGTGAACATCCGGGCCTATGAGCGAAAAATCGCTTGTGTTCGTTTATGTTCTTGTCGTTTTGGTTTATTTTAGGCCTGTCTAATACCAACACTCTCGGAACATAAAAAGTGAAGGGGCAGAAAGAGTTTATTGTGAATCAAAATTATCCTAAAGTTTTTTTGAAGCAATTGGATTTATAACAAATTTGGCTCACTGGCAAAGATACAAAACAAAAATTTAGTCGTCTGGAATCCGCTTTGGTATTTAATTACGAAGATAAATAACAATGTACTTGAGAAGCTCATCTAGATCCTAACTAGGAAGAGTAACCCAAAAACTCGGCATGGAAATTATCTGTTTATGTGACACTACACGAAAGTAATTAGGTCAAAGTTTTAAGTTAGTGCACTTTCCCGAAAAATACGAAAAGGAAAAGTTGGGTTTCTTGTTTTGTCTACCTCACCAAGTTTCACGGGGTGCCTTTCTTCTTAGAACAAAAAGGGACACCGTGCTGTATTAGTCTATTTCGCTAGACTACCTTCTGCCTTTTTCGATCGTTTCGGGACGAAAAAAAATTTGATTACAAATTGTAGAAAGCTTAAAATATTAAATTGAGATTCATTGAAAGAAAATTGATCATTGATTACTGAAAGCAAGAAATTACAATTGACGAAAGAAGGAAATTACAATTGGCTAGTGCAGGGGGTGAACACTAGAAAATTTAAAAGATTGTTTGAAAAACTAATACCCCTTATAATAGATTTCGGAACAAAAACCCAATTGATGGGAGTAGACGTTTAAATTCCGAAGAATCATACTAAAATTTTCCTATTTTCTAGCTATTTTATAATTGAAATAAACTATTACACGGAATGGAAATTACAACTCAAAATAGACTAATATTTACAATGTACGATCGAAGTTGTGCAAACTACGGCTGCGATAGAATCATGAGGTTTAAGTGAAGCTGATGTTCGTGACACCAAGTCACACACGAACACCATCCAAAATTAGTTGGTTGCTGATTTTAGAATTGCCATGTATGTGGTATCATTAACTTCCATTGCTTATAGTTGTGATGAAAACCTCTATGCCTGTATCCTACATTATACCATTTACTCAATAAGATTTGATGCATTTGCTCCTTCAGAAAAGGGTGTTTATTTTCACCTTCATCTGAGTAGTTTATTAACTACAGCCCCTGTTTTGACTGGACAATTTGTGGCAACAATCAAATTTATTGTACGAAATTTCTCCTTTGCTTAAAAAAAAAATAAATTGTACCATGAAATTTAGCAATGTAATTATTGGTTTAAATGCATTCATGTTATGTTAATCCATTGTTCTGATTGGCCACTTTAATCAGTCGTTAAGCATATGAATAAATAAAGTTACTTCTGAGTTTTGATATGCACAAATCTACAATTTGAGGAC
>CAIGRB010092276.1:37214-60593 GCA_903798255.1 Fraxinus quadrangulata | reverse complement strand
AATGCTATGTAAAAGTTTTTTATAGCACTATATATATAATAGCATTTAATTGAATTGGTTACATTTTCACATTTTATTCAATGTCATAGTTCATCACTTATTAGTTTTGATGTTATTTTCAAATAACAAAAGGTTTATTATTCTTATTCACGGGGTTTTCAGTAACAGTTTTGCTGATGTGAAATAGCCTATGGAAATAAATAAATAAATAAGAGTATTTTTGCTCGTCCAACAATTTGTGCTCGCATGCTTCGTGTCTTTGTCATTCATAATCAAGATCAAAATTATGGTTTCATATTAAAATTCCTCGCTGACAGTGACATATGTTCACACTTGCAAAAAGTACTACGATAATGATCAAGTTTTCCGTCACCAGATTTGAGTTCATCTTTGACTTCTTCATAATTTTTAATATTAATAATCAAGTTATGTTGATTTAAGGTATCACAAAAAATTGCTTTCGGTTTGATAATTGATAGGTATGAAATGAACTTGCTGTAATTTTTTTTTCTCTCACTCTCTGTAGTAAGTCAAGTCTAGATAAATATATAAAAAATTAGATTTTGACAGGTCATCACCATGGCTTCTTTCCGACTTGAGAATTTCTCTACATTGTTCTCATATTTAATTACCACAACTATGAACTCCATGACCGTCTATAGATTTATTGTTGATTTAAAAATTATAAAGCTGACGTCATAATTTGTTTTCTTCCATGGAAGGAGCCACCAAATTTTACTCATCAAATACTACTCACGGGTGGACCCGTCAGGTGGTTGAAAAACATGGGATACAATGGGCGAATTGATACAAGTACCTTTCATTGGGACCGAAAATAGAAGGGTTATATTCCAGCTGGGGTCAATATCTGCCAAATAAAACAATATTAAAAAGGCTCCATCCATATTCAAAGACTATATACATATTTATTTTTCTATGCAGATTTAGATGTGATTTTGTTTTTATCTTAAGAAAATTAAAGACGCGTATACATCATTATTGGGTTGTCGTTAATGACAAGTTAATTAAAAGTCTTTCAACTTGTATGTCACTTGGATATCAATTTGTAAAATGTATTGAAGATGCTTAAATAAATATCCGATAAATTAGCCTTTAAATAATAAAAATTTCAGTCCCAACTCAAACCTGTTTATAAAATTAACAACTTTGTTAAATACCTAAAATAATAATTTCATTTAAAATCCTTTAGGACACTACGAACATATAAAAAATATTTGATTGGTAAATAAAAGTTTATACGTCTTAAGGAATTTTTTACTTATGTTTTCTCAAGTAAGCATTTTCATAAAATATGCATATAAAGTCGTTTAACTTTTCTTTGTACTCAAAATGAACTAATTATAGGCTTTCTGGAAGTTCACTTTGATGGCACACTTAGGGCACGCGCGGGGTGGATGGATCAAGCAATTGTACTGGACTTTGGGATGAAGCAACAAGAAAGGTAGGAATAAACGTGTCGAGTATTTCTAGGCAAAGAAAGTGAGTAATATAAAATTAACAACTTTGTTAAATACCTAAAATAATAATTTCATTTAAAATCCTTTAGGACACTACGAACATATAAAAAATATTTGATTGGTAAATAAAAGTTTATACGTCTTAAGGAATTTTTTACTTATGTTTTCTCAAGTAAGCATTTTCATAAAATATGCATATAAAGTCGTTTAACTTTTCTTTGTACTCAAAATGAACTAATTATAGGCTTTCTGGAAGTTCACTTTGATGGCACACTTAGGGCACGCGCGGGGTGGATGGATCAAGCAATTGTACTGGACTTTGGGATGAAGCAACAAGAAAGGTAGGAATAAACGTGTCGAGTATTTCTAGGCAAAGAAAGTGAGTAATTAAGGCTTACGCGGAAACTGAAATCAAGGAGCGTTGGAGGCATTTATCTTCATGACATTTAGGTTACAATCGCTTGAAAGAGCTATTTTGAAGAAACAATTAGTAAAACAAAACTATCACATTATTTATGATCATCATCGGGAGTCGTATATAACAACCATTAAATAATCTCTTCATCAATAGGCGATTCCATCACCGTAATTTGAATAATTGAAAAGATAGTACTCAATATTCATCACATTTTTACTTAATATATGTATGCGTTCATGTTACCCAACTTTCATTCTAGAAATGACTTTACTTAATATATGTATGCGTTCATGTTACCCAACTTTCATTCAAAAGCAATATTTAATGCCAAAAAATAATTTAAAATGATTAGTCTTCAAACCAATGTTTCAGGCATCATTAAAATTAGTAAAATTGATAGCATTCAATATATTTATTTATTTTTAGATTTGTTGCCCCTATCCTTTCTATTCTTTTCTCTAAACAATTTAACCAAGAACGAAAACTGTTAATGTGTACTCTTAACTCCATAACTTTCCTGATTTGAGTGTGTTCTTATATTAGATCTTGAATTCCAAAAGTTCTCTTTATTTCTTCATACTTCCAACTTTCGTATTTTATATAGCGTCCTCTAAAAATTTGAATATTAGAGTAGATTTTCAAATAATGTACACTGTGAACATCACAAGGACCGTACCAGTGTTCTCTACCATTTTCTACACTTTCTTGCATCCAAAATACCAACTTTTAATATTCATTTTCTTCTTAAGCATTTTATGTACTTTATTATACTACAGAGGTCAAGTAGAAACTTCGAGTATAGACTTCAAAATCTTCCTGTTCGACTTGTCTTCATGGGTGAACAAGGCACACAACAATAAAAGTCGTTATTGAATCCTAAATAAGCCCTAATCCCCATTTCTCTCCTCCGCCATCTCTCAGCCCAGCATCGCCACCCAAACCAAGTACCAACACCATCCATCACCCAAATCTGGATAATGTAGATGTAAAAATTACCCATGCCTCACCCAGGGACGGAACCAAGAGAGTAGAGTTGTGGAGGTAAATATTTTAATTGTGGGGGCAAAATTGAAAATTTTAAGGAATTCTTTTGAAAATCTTGTGTATAATCTATTGCAAAATCTTGGATTTCAAATCTAATGTGGGGGCATTGGATCCCACTGTGGATCCGCCCATGGCCTCACCAAATATAAAACTCACTCATGGATTATCATGTACACTTTTTTCCTTTTTATGTATTTTTTTTTTATTTTTTATTTCCCCAAACTCGGTGTTATGGTGGTAGCGTGGCATATAGATCTTAAAGTGGCGGCATAGTATAAAGATCTTAATCTACTCTCTTTTCTTCTAATTTTTATCCCCAAACGCGGTCCTATGGTTGTGAATTATGGTGAATAGAATGGTGGTGGTGGTGGTGGTGGTGGTGGTGGTGGTGGTGATGATGATGATGATGATGATGATGATGTTGTTGTTGTTGTTGTTGGGGTTTGGTACTCCAGGTTATGGTGTAGCTGTGTAGGTGATTGTGATCCAATTTGAGTCAAAATCGAATGGAATCAAACAGGTCTGGTTTGAATCGGTTTAATATAGGCCCTTAAACGGTTTGATTTTCAGTTTGAGATTTGACCCAGACTGAAAAGTCGGTTCAGTGGTTGGGTTATGTCCCAATTCGACTTGCGACAACCTCTAAGTGGGAGTGTACGAGAGAATCCTTGACCTCAGCACTGAAAACAATAATTCCTAACCAACTGAAACAAGAAGAATGTAATTATTTTTACATTAATATTGTAGCATAAATCATATATACTTATGTAAGAGGAAAATATTGTTACACTTAAAAATAGGTCTAATGTTTTGGGCACCATTCTCAACGAGGGAACTGCAAATGACAAAGATTTCAACACTAGAAATATATTTGGCATTTTCCATCGGAAAATATTAGGACAACTATATGAAATAGATGGAGGAAAAACAAACAACCGGAATCAGCCCTATGAAGTTGCTTTTTAAATCTTGAAGGCTAAACAAGCCTGAAGATTTAGAAATTTGACAAATATGAAGATTCATACTTTGTACTTTTTCAAGTTCTGAAATTTTTTTATCTCCGGTTTAGATTATTTGTTTGTCAAATTAGGGTTTCGAAAGTCTTGATAGGCAAATGCGGAAAGAAATTCCAATTCGTTTAAGAAGTTGTAAGAAATCAAATATTTGACAAATTTTTGTTTGTCAAATCAAGGTTTCGAAAGTCTTGACAAAAATTTGACTTTTATCTAAATCATACGGTGAGTGAGATTAAACAGCAGTTCGTTTAAGTGTCAGTAGCTGGTAGCATTTTCCATGGAAGTATCTATAAGCATAAGACCCTGGAAATGTGACTTCTAATCAGTAAATGCCGTGCAACACCATAATTACCTAATAAATTGGCTCTTCCTGCATATTCTTTCTATTGTAACAAAGGGTAATGAAAATACTGGAAAGCAGATTCCAGTTTAGTTCCACACCTGTCGGATATTTAACATTGAGTCAAGAGATTCAACAAAGAAATTAACAACTTCCAAATTGCTATTACTATTTATACGCTTGGTCGACATCACGACATAGCATTTAAAATTCATTAACATCAGAGAGAGCTGACTCAGAAGTTGAAGGATTTGCTGCTAATATATGTGGTGAAGCAATTTGCAGTTTAGGCGGCATTTGCAAGGAATCTATGTTCCCTTCTAACATTTCTAACACTCTTGTCATTGATGGCCTCATTTTAGGATTAGTTTGTATGCACCATAAGCCAACTATTGTCATTTTCCTTATCATCAAATGTTCATCTTCTTTCACAATGCGATTGAGATCAAGTTGAACATTTTGTTCGAGGTGGTGATATATCCAATCAGGAAAATATATTTCACTTGAATGATCCGTGTTGGCATCAGTATTTTTTGTCTCACCAACCATTTCCAGAACCATCATCCCATAGCTATAGACATCTGATTTGTAAGAAAATTCTCCAAGGGTTCTATAAACTAATTCTGGAGCTATATACCCTATTGTCCCCCTCACCCCTAGCATTGACACTGTACTAGACCTATTGGGGGAAAGTTTAGCCAGGCCAAAATCCGATATTTTAGGATTGAAGTCTTTATCTAGAAGAATATTGTGAGGCTTTATGTCAAAGTGCAAAATTCGTGTATTACAACCTTGATGCAAATATTCTATTCCCCTAGCAATGCCAACTGCAATTTCTAACAACTTTTCCCATCCTAATTGACCTTCTAGTAAGGAGTTATTGTTGCTTATGAACTTGTCAAGAGATCCGTTTGGCATGAAATCATAAATGAGAGCTCTTTTGGAACCCTCAAAGCAAAATCCGAGGAGAGTGACAATGTTAACGTGGGAAGTTGTGCTAATACTTGCAACCTCATTGATGAACTCTTCTCCATTACCTTTTGAGTCTTTCAAAATCTTAACTGCTACAAGACGATCATTTTGTAGCTTTCCTCTATAGACAATAGCAAAGCCCCCTTCTCCTAACTTGTCACGGAACGAATTGGTCATCTTCTTGAGATCTGAGTATTTGTATCTTCTTGGAGCACGATCCCCATGGTTCTTCAAGAATAATTCAATGTCCTTGTCGTTTTGTGTTTTTCCTTTCCAAATGAGTGTATAGTTTCTTCTGTTAAAAGTTAATAAGATTACGAAGAAGAGGGCTGTAGCAGCTGGAATACCTGTAATGAGAAACAATGTTTATATTAATGAACTGAAATACATAAGAAATGGAAACAAAATTTTAAAGATATACCTGCAATTAAAATCAGTTTCAATTTAATTTTTCCGTTTCCTTTTTCTTCTGCAGCTGAAGTAAAAACTCATGTTAGATCAAGCAAACATACTAAACGAGAAGGGAAATCATTTTTCTCATTATACTCTCTTCTGCACCTAAAATCTTTGAAAAGCCATATGAACATGAAAAATAATAAGATTCAAGAGATTTTCGATGATAACGCCTTTTATATTTAAAAAGACCTTTAGAATGTAACTGATTGACGTTGAACTCTGTACATGATTTGGATTCTGATTTAAATTGACATCACATGACCAACTATAGACTATGATGCTAAATGAAAAATATGTGAAAAAAGGTTAACCTCAATACATATTTAAGCTGACAATATTTTACCCTCAAGTATTATGTACTGGTTATACCTCTTTGACATTTAAATTGATTCCTGATGTTAGTTGTACAATGGCCTCCTGCATTGTGACACCCATTGCAATCCTCAGACAGATGCCATTCGAGTTCATATTCATGGCCAAACAGATCCCAGAAATCCATCGAATTGACATCATATTGTGAATACATTGGCACTGGGACAGCTGAACAGCCATCTGGGGTTGAAAGAAGATTCCCATCAGTATAATATACATCAAAGGATTCACAACCTGAGTAGTTTTTAAAACCCTGGAAATAACGCTTCAGTGTTTCATTGTTACTTTTGGTGCATCTGAACAAAGTAATATTTGGGAAGATAGTATAAGAAATACAAGGAGAGTTTGGAAGAGAGAAATCGATGTAGGGTAAGTCACAGAATTTATGTCTTAAATAGCCTAGAAGAGTAGGGTTTCGAATCAAGAACACATTGGTAGAGATCTTGTTCAGAATGATATATGATTGTGATAATTCTTCATTTGCCAGGTGAAGTTTTGGACTACTAGCATTGCAATCAACCCCTAAGAACCCACATTCGGGTTGCGAATAATTAGTTATAGGAAACTCCAAAACCCCAAGACTTCCACACTGGAAACTCTCTTGGCATTTCGAATTAACAAAGTTAAGGATAATTAGATGAAAAATAGAGAAAAGAACGAGAAAACTAGTAGAAGACATATGGACCTTCCTCAAAAAACCATGCCCTCAATCCAGTTTTATACAATGTTGTAATATCCGATTTTCACAACCTACATTTGCACGCCAGCATGACTTGGAAACTTTTTCCATGATCCATTATATGTGCTTTTGCATTTTTTAATCATTGATTTTGATCATATAATTCCTTTTCACTTTAGTAGACTTTAAAAATCTTGCAACGGACATAACCTGGAAACTGCTGCGGGTTTAGTGGTCACTTTTTACTTCTTAGTCTTAATTACAACTAAATACCTGTCAGATTAATAATCTAAGAATACATGTCTGGTAAAATATAAACATGATTAAGAAAACCGAAAGTACCAGTATTGGAAATTAAACATGATTTATTAATATTGAATGTTTCTTTTGACTACACATTTTTGTGTTCATACATGTATGAGTCAATTCAAAGTATTGAATTTATGAGGTAAATGTATGTGAGATATTCTAGAAGTTTTTTTGAGACCTATAAATAGTTGTAGATTGAAGTATTTGGAAGTGTGAGGAAAGTTGTATTCACACAGTAGAGTTGTAAAGAGAAATAATTTGTTCTGAAATTAAGCAAAATATTTTTTCCTTCTACGAGTTTGTTTCTTATTGAGTGGTCTTCCACCGCTAGTTTTCCACAACCAGTATAAAAAATAATTATTTCTTTACAACCTGTACCGAACTGGCCAGTTCCTGTTCGATCTGTTCGCCTTCCTGCAGGGTTTGACTGAGATCTCCAATCTAGCCATCTACGTAATGCAAGAATTTCCTGCGTTATTAGACATCGATTAAAGATACAACACCCAATTCGAAAGATGAATCTTTTGTTCGAATTTTGTATCGAAAAATGGTTTTGATCAATCTACAACCCCTATTGTTAATGATATCCGGTTAATTTAACTAGGATCAAATTTATACTTTGTTAGAAAATTTTCAAGAGACTCTATTTTAAAGAGCATATTCTATCATTTGGAGGGCATTTATAAATTTCAAGAGTTAAAATTTTGAAGTACTCTAACAAACTCTTTATATTTAATACTTAATTTTACTATTCACAAAAAATATTTATTATTTTTCTTTATCTTTTATTTCAACTATATTTTCTTTAGATTATTTTATTGTTTTCCTATATTGAAAATTGAAACACTTTGAACGCATTTAAATATAGAGAGTGACCTACTATTTAAATTAAAATATTAATTTATAGAGTCTCTTGAAGCATGATTTAAAATGTTGACTCTTTAAAATAGAGAGTATCTCATATTTAAAGAGTCTTTTGGACATGTTCTTAAGAGTTATATTACTTAATTAGGTCATATTATTTAATGGATAATTCTATTTGTACCGAAAATAGTGTACCGAAAATGTTACATCCACTCACATGCGCACGGGGCCCGTGTGAATAAAAAACTCGCAAATGTGTGGTACACACACCCTATTATGAGTGTATGTAAAAAAGAGAGTGCACATGTAGAATTGTCCTTATTTAATTAGGGTCAAAATTTATCATTTGTAAGGAGTTTAGAAATTAACAGAGTTTTAATTAGGTTAGGCATTACATTATAAGAGTTGTTGCGGCTAGCTAATGTATTTGCTTGGATTTGATTAATTAATAAAATTGTGACATATGAATATTTCTTAATTTGTAACTAATTATTGTTATACTTAAAAATAGGGGTAAGGTCTTGGGCACCATTCTCAAAAAGGAGGGAACTGCAAACGACAAAGATTTCAACATTGAAAATACATTTGCCCTTTGCAATCAGAAAAAGATTAGGACAACGAGATGGATGAGAGAGAGATTGGAAAAACACTAGAATCAGCCCTGTGGAGTTCCCATTTAAATCACGAAGGCTAAACAAGTTGGAAGATTCAGAAATTTTCACCAAGAGTTTTTAAAATGACAAATATGATGAATGTTAGGAGAAGGAGAAGGAGAAGCAGAAAGAGAGTGAGAAAATATATGAAGATTCATACTGTGTATTTTATTAAATCTGCAATTTTTTTTAAATCACCGATTTAAATTATACTTTTTGTCAAATTAGACGACTTCGAAAGTCTTGAAATGACATTAATCAAGAACTGAACAGCAGTTCGTTGAATTGTCCATACCTAGTAGCACTTATCCATTGAAGTAATGTAAATCTTTACTAATCATGCTTCTCCTTGTCAATGTTGTAGAAACTTACCCGAATTGAAAATTTATCAAGATTAAATGTGTTGAATAACTTGCCTTACTTTGCTTGATCTCGTTGGCACAAATCTCTATCAAATTGAAGGAGTTCCTTACCCACAACCCAAATGCCTTTTCCAAGGTGATTGAATGCCCCAAAAATGTGATGTATACGATTTTTACCTACGAATTTTCATGTTTTTCTTGATAGAGAGATCAAATTCAACTTCTGTAACGTGAATTAATATCTTGGAAGTTATTGTATGCATGTGTTGGTTATGAATAGTGGGAAAGTTATTCACAATTCAAATAATAACTAATCCCTCCAACCCACTTTATTTTACTTGGGCCGGGTCAATCCACTTAGACGATCCGTCCATTTCCAACATCTCCTCAAATCATCAGTCATCAATTAGATCTATTCAAAGATTTAGCTCACAAGGTTCATACTGATAAATGAATCGTGCAACCTGCGAGTAACTTAGAATATTAATGATATACACCTATTAGGGATATATAGCAGCTCTATAAGAGTAATCATATTTCTCATCATACCATACACTTATTTTCTAACATCTAGTTTTCAAGTACTATTTCTGATTCCTCAATAAATTAAGGACATACTTGAACTGTGCACCATATGTTGCGTTCACAATTGTGTCAAAAACTTCAATTAGTTAACACAATTATACGACCTGTGAATACAAGTTTGTTAGATAGAATAGTCTTTCTTTTCCACTCGAATCTCTAAACCTTAAAATGGCTGCTTTCCCAAGCATATCCCATTAGACCAAATCATTCATGATCATTGTCAATATGCTAAAGTAGAAAAACTACAATAAAGTCTTGAAAAACAGTTAAAAGTTAAAAAAAAAAAATATTAAATGAGGTTATATATACCTCAAGGACTCACACAATAAAGAAGCAGAGATCCATTATTTCATTTTTCATTGGTAGTCAAAGCACACATTGTATGATTCACGTGTCATGGTTTCTTCTCCCTTTTCTTAGGACGTATGTCTTCTTCGATAAATTAAATATATCGTACAAATCTTAGTTTAAGCATTCATCGATGTTTAACTTGAATTTTCCTTATATTTATTCATCTAGACAATCTTAATTGAGAACTCAATTAGTAGCTTAATTAAGTCTTGTGGACAAAGGAATCAACTTCAATTACTTATAATTATCTCATCTTGATTCTTTATCAAGGTGATTGGATCACATACACAACATGAACACTTTATCCTATGTCAACACATTATATTTGAGGTGATTGCTCGTGTAGTGAACCAATCCTTACATGTTCGACATTCTTTCTATGAGTGCAGTCAAATTACTCATAACTAATTGAAATAAAGAATGAACTCAAAAAGGTTTGTTTATTGATGGATATTTAAGATTTTACAAGGTACATTACTAAATTCTACACAATTATAAAGATTTAACATGTGTCATAAATACATCTCTAGTTGTCAGTTTAGTAAGCAAATAAACTACCATGTGATGCATTGAAATGTACTGCAAAGTCACTTCTTTCTTTACTATAATGTCTCGTACAAAACTATATTCTGTTAAAATGTGTTTCGTATATGTTATAGATGTTATATCTCATTCATTTATAGTCAAAGTCAAGTAATTCAATCAAATTCAAAGCCAAATAAGGACTTACATTGAATGAGTGATTTTCATGGGGCTTTATTTGCAATTGCTAGTACTTTGAGGGCCAGAAATAAAATAAACAGGAATCTTGGGATTTAGTTTTTAATATGATAAATGAAAGGACTAGATGTTATATTTTATGAAGATTGGCGACTTCATTTGCAATTCTATAATACTTATCCATTAACATAAAAGAATATTGATCTATTTTTATAATATTTGGGGGAAATAGAGAGAAGAGTTGAGAGAGACCGAGAGAAGAAGAAGGAAGATGAGCAAAAAAAAAAAAATGAAGAAGAAGAATCATCGAGAAACAGAGGAAAAAAGGAAAGAAAAGAAGGAAAAGAAAGAGAGGAGAAAGAGAGGAGAAAGAGGAAAAAATGAAAAAGAAGAAGTAGGTTTTCAAGCTTGGGTTTTTCATTCTTCAATTTCTGCAGGTAAACAAAGTATCTACTTATTGAAAAATGGTGTTAGATTTTAAAGTTTATTGAAAATTTGTTTATTTTCAAAGTTTAGCAAGAATTAAAAGTTAAAGATGTATTTGAGGTATTTAAGAATATTATTGTAAAGAAATGGAAGATTGATGTTGTAGTGGAAGAAATATGAATGGATCGGTAAATTAAAGCTTCCATCTTAAATTTATTGTGTGTATATAATATAAAACACTTGATTTATGATGTATTACAGTGAGATGGAGTTGATGTGGGATTTTGGTATTTTTTAAACCAATTTTCGTGCAAATTTATGTACAGGTGCTATGTTTGGAATTCTGTCCACAAAGTGTTGTTTCTGTCAATAGGTTTTGGAGGCAGTTTTCAATAAACAGACATTGGTGTCATGATTCAATATTTTGGAATTATAGTGCTAGTTTTGTCAATCATGTGATTTTATTGGATATTTTATTATGGAAACCAAATTAAGGGTAAATATTAGGGACTAGGCGTTAAAAAATTTATATAAAGGAGTATATGTTGTTGGTGACCCTAATTGGGATTATGAGATTGAAAATAAAGACATACGTTTCTATTGGTAAATTGCTATTTCTAATGGTATGAAAAATGATTTAAGGCACCTTGGTGAATGGATATGATCTCTTGGGGCAAGTGCGAGATATCATACTTGGCATATGATATGTGTGGTGCTTAGTTGGTAAATTATTAAAGAGAAGAAAGTTAAGAAAAATAGATATACAAAAATAAATATAGAAGCTGAGGAATTACGTGGTGAATTTGCAATAGTTTACTTATCAGGTTTTAATTTGAGTTGTTATACAATTATTTCAGGTATTGGCGTGGAAATTTGGAAATGCTCGTCAATTTAACCAGATTGCTATCCATAGATCCGTGAGTGAGAAAATTTAAATATTTTTTAAGTATCGATAAATTAATTATATTATTATTAATATTATACATTTTATACAATTATATGAATTATTTGTCCAATTACATGACTAATGTGGAAATATTCTTTCATTATGATATATGTGGAATTTTACAGATTGTATATGGATTATTTGTAAATTGGAATGTGAGACATATAACTTTGACATGTATATTGGTATTAATCAATACATGATTATTGTTATTTCGAGTACATTTTTTGTGTATTTTTCAATATTATACAGTTTATCGGATTTCAGATTGCAAAATTTAGTTTATTCAATTTACAAAGTAAAGATTTCAGCTTATAGTACCATGAAAATATATTTTCACTCATATTTACATATATTAGATTTCTTATATTTATTATACCTTATAGTTGTTTATTCAAAATAAAGAGTATAAAAAATTTTATTATTTCCTTATACTTTAGTTTTAAAAGTATTATCAGATTTCAAACTTTCTTAAAGTTGTAATAACATAAGTAAGAGTTTTCAAAAAGTTTGCATGAAGGGAAAAAAGTATACTTATTTGCGAAATATCTACTCATTGAATTAAGCTCATATATTTTGTCACCATTTTCCTTATCAGATAATAGTTGAGTTGTGTAGCATTGGAGTCCGTCAATCCATTGAGTTAAACCACACATTATCAGTAGTTGTATGCTTTTTTGTCAGTTTATATAGTTCACATTTCTTTTGGGATATATTCATTTTTTGTAAGAAAATTTTAATATATAATTTATGTATCCATATCATGGGCTCGCTGCATATTTGGTATCTTTAGTGCTTTGGGGGACTTTTATTTATAAATAATAGTAAATATCGATTTATCAATATTGTATTTTGTATAGTTTGTATTTTGAGGAGTTGGTGTACCATATTTTAAATTATATGTACAGGTATGAGAAAAGTGATTATTGTTCAGGTTTTTTTATTCCATAAGGGAAATTTTGTCAAAATTTTTATAAAAGTATGTCACAGTCAAAGCTGTTCAAAGTTGACTTAGTGGTGGATCTAACACTAAGCTAATATCTACCATCGACGCATTGCACATGTCGGTTCCACTAGGGTAATTTTGGACGGGTCGTGTCAATCTGTATCAGAGCATGATCATAGAGTAAGTAAAATTGCATCTATTTTGATTTTGTTCTCAATATGTCATACATATTTGTAGGAAGTTCATGACTCGTGGTATTAAGACTCACATGTTCCAAGATGTGGCGCTTTAACCCCAAGTTACTCTTGATAGAGAGGATATTAGAGAAGACAATAGAGTAAAAAAATATGTTCATTAGACTTATGAACAGTTACGACAAGGGAATGAAGCTCAGAATGATCGTATAGCTGAAAGGATTGCAACATTTGTTGCTTTTGCTTTACGCAACTCATAACGAGAAACTATATTAGGGGCTAAAGTGTTCATATGTATGGCTAATCGAACAGTAGCCGAATCTTGGAAAGTAAAGATTGAAAAAGTGTTTGATGTTATGGGTTGTCCTGATGATAAAAAAAAACTACACTTTGCTACCTTCTTGCTAGATAAGAGTACATATAATTGGTGGAGATTAGTGCAAAGTAAATATATCGATTATTTTGTAATCACATGGGATGATTTTACGAAGGATTTCAATAAGTACTACTGGCCTCGTTTCTATAAGAATGAAAAACAAAATGAATATTTGAGGCTAGTACAGACGTCCACGGTGGCTGAATATTCGAAAAAGTTTGTGGAGTTGTCAAAGTATGTTGCAGTTCTTGTAGCTGATGAAACTGATAAGTGCAGAAGGTTTGAACAGTGCTTGAGGGCAAAAATTAGATTAGTGGTAACTGCAACAGGATATGAAAATTTTGAAAAACTTGTAGAAGCAATGCTGAAAGTTGAAAAAAGTCTTTCATAATGACAAAGGGGTCAAGATCAAATGAGGCCTAGAGTTGGTGGTGATAGTCAGACATGGGCAGGAGCCTCTATCAATAGACCACCCATGAGGGATCACAGAGGAGGTGGATTATGTGTTTCCACTTCTAGAAGCTTCAAATTCAAATCTCGTAGAAATACAGCTGCCAAGGTATAGCCATACTGAGGTCCAGGGATCTTCCCAGAGATCATTTACTTCTAGACAGGGTGATAGTTCCAGTGTTGCCAAGTTTCCTCAGTGTCAATCATGTGGAAAATTTCATCCTGCTGAGTGCCTTAAGGGCATTGGTATTTGTTATCATTATGGTCGGACTAAGCATATGAGAAGAGAGTGTCCAATTCGCTTTGAGCTAGGTGGTTTATCACAAGGGACATCTTCACAGCCAGGTGGTGGTATTTCTAGGCAGAATCAGAATTTGGACACGCTGCCAAGTAAAGCAAGTGCTATAACTACTGTTCAGATTGATGTCGCTGGTAGTAGTGGTACTAGATAGAAGGGCAAGGAAGGACGTCCAGGACTCGGGGAAAATTTTTTATTGTGACTCGGCATGATGTCGATGAGTCACCAGATATATTCATGGGTACGTTATTTATTTTTGGCAAAAATAGTCGTTCTTTAATTGATTCAGGTGCTACTTATACATTTATATCTTATGCATTTGCTATGTATGAGGACCATATGTTAGAACCATTAGACAGTGATTTTGTTGTAACAACTCCTGTAGGAGATTCACATTTAGCTACCAATGTGTACAAGAGTGAATGATCGGGAGTTGAAGGCTAATTTGAAGCCACTTGATATTCATAATTTTGATGTTATTCTGGACATGGATTTCTTAGCTGCAAATCATGCTTTAGGCAATTGTTTTCACAAAGAGGTGATGTTTACAAGGCCAGGAGAGCTTGATATTATTTTTAGTGGTGAATGGAGAATATTACCTTCATGTATCATATCCGCGCTTGATGTTGGGAGATTGCTTAGAAAAAGTAGTCATGTATATTTGGCCCATGTGATTGACACTAAAATTACTAAGTTGAAACTTGAAGATATACAAGTGGTAAGAGATTTCCTTGATGTCTTTCTTGAAGGTCTTCCAAATTTACCTCCAAATAGGGAAGTTCAGTTTACCATTGACTTGATCCCAAGGACTACACCAGTTTCGCAAACACCTTACAGAATGACTCCAACTGAGCTGAAGGAATTGAAAGTTCAATTACAGGACTTAGTTAATAAGGATTTCGTTAGACTTGGTATATCTCCTTGGGGAACTAGTATTATTTGTGAAAAAGAAAGATAGCACAATGAGATTGTGGATTGACTATAGACAGTTGAATAAAGTGACTATTCGCAATAAGTATCATTTGCCTCGTATTAAGGATTTGTTTGACCAACTTCAAGGTGCCATAGTATTTTCTAAGGTTGATTTGCGCTCAGGGTACCATCAACTCAAAATTATGGATGTTGATGTGCAGAAAACTACTTTTAGGTCACGGTATGGCCATTATGAGTTTTTGGTAATACCATATAGGTCGATTAATGCCCCAGCAGCATTTATGGATGTAATGAATATGGTGCTTTACCCATATTTAGACAAATTTGTGATTATTTTTATTGATGATATATTGGTTTATTCTCGCAGTCGTGACAAGCATGTTGAACACTTCCGAATTATTTTGCAAACTTTGCGAGATAAGCAGATGTATGCTAAGTTCAACAAATGTGAATTTTGGCTTGACAAAGTTGTATTTTTGCGTAATGTCGTCTCAGTAAAAGGCATTTATGTAGATCCTCAGAAAATTGAGGCATTGCTAAAATGAGGACGACATACTAATGTGACAAAAGTAAGGAGCTTCTTTGGATTGGCAGGTTATTATCGTTGGTTTGTAGAGGATTTCTCTAATTTGACTAGTTTGACTTGAAAGAACTCTAAATTTATATGGACTGAGGAATGTGAAAAGAGATTTCTGGAATTGAAGAAAATATTAGCTTCTGCTCCTATATTTACTCTTCCATCTCCAGGTGAAGAGTTTGTAATTTATAGTAATGTTTCACGCCATAGGCTGGGTTGTGTTCTAATGCAGAATGGAAATGTTATAGCTTATATTTCAAGACAATTGAAGAAGCATGAGTTAAACTACCTAACAAATAATTTGGAGTTAGCTACAATGGTGTTGGCATTGATGATTTGGAGGCATTACTTTTATGGAAAAAGTTCAAATATTTACTCATCATAAAACTTTGATGTATTTTTTATATCAGAATGAATTGAATTTGAGACAAAGAAAATGGTTGGAGTTGATGAAGGATTATAATAGCAAAATTGACTACCATCGGAGGAAATCTAATATAGTTGTAGCTCTCAGTAGAAAGATTAGTTTTTACTCTTCATCATGTACAGTGTGTGTTTCTTTGATTTGTGAGTTTGAAAAGTTGCATGTTCAATTGTCAGCAACTCCTTCAAGGGCGATATTAGCTCATTTTCAAGTAAGACCTATTTTGATTGATAAGGTTAGGGAAGCTCAATCGCAAGACTTCAGATCGAGATTGAGAATATTGAAAGCAGAATTGAGTATTGGGTTAAGAACAAATTATGTGATTAGAGATGATGGTGTATTGACTATGGGAAATAGATTATGTGTTCCAGATATTCCAGAATTGAAGAAGGAGATTTTAGAAGAGATATATAGTTCTGTTTATGCTATATATCCAGGTAGGATTAAAATTTATCATACATTGAGAGATCATTACTGGTGGCTTGATATGAAAAAAGAGATAGTTGATTTTGTATCCAAATGTCTTATCTGTCCGCAGCTAAAGCTAGTTCGTCAGAAAACAGCAGGATTTTTGCAGTCAATGCCTATTCTAGAATGGAAATGGGAGCATATTACTATGGACTCTTTATTTGGTCTTCATAGTACTCAGAGTGGTCATGGTAATGTTTGGGTTATTGTAGATCGATTGACAAAGACTACCAGTTTTTTTCTCGATCAAAGTCACTTATACTTTAAATAAGTTGGCACAGTTGTATGTAGATGAAATAGTCAACTCATATGGTATTCCATTATCTGTTGTGTTAGATAGAGATCCTCAATTTGCATCTAAATTTTAGCGTAGTTGGAAGGAAGCCATGGGTACTAAGCTACATTTCAGTACAGCTTTTTATCCTCAGACAGATAGTCAATTAGAAATGACCATAAAGACTCTTGAGGATATGTTAAGGACTTGTGTTTTAGATTTCAGTGGTAGCTGGCATACTCATTTGTCTTTGATGGAATTTTCTTACAATAACAGTTATCACTCAAGTATAGAAATCGCTTCTTTTGAAGCTTTAATGGTAGAAATTGCAGAACACCAGTTTGTTGGGATGAAGCTGGTGAGATGAAATTAGTAGGCCCTGAATTTGTTCAAATGACTTCATAAAATGTGAAATTGATCAGAGAAAAGTTGAAAGTAGTACAAAGGAGACAGAAAAGTTATGTAGATAGGCGCAAAAAAGATCTTGAATTTGCAACTAGAAATAAAGTATTTTTGAAATTGTCACCTTAGAAAGGGGTGTTGAGATTTGGCAAACGAAGAAAGTTGAGTCCACGATATATTGGACCTTATCAAATTATTGGGCGGATTGGTCTAGTTGCATATCGATTATATTTGCCAGCTAAATATCCAGGATCCATGATGTTTTCCATATTTCTATGCTTGGCAAGTACATTGCAGATTCTTGTCATATTTTAAAGTCTCAGCCAATTCAATTGAAGGAGAATTTGACATATATAGATGAGCCAACGAGAATTCTAGATAAAAAGGTGCAAATTCAATGAAATCGGATAATTTCAAAGGCTACATGAGAAAATAAGGATCATATGCGTATTCAATATCCTTATATGTTCATTGATTAGCTAGTTGCCAATCGAATTTCGAGGATGAAATTCTTTTAAGAAGGTAAAATTGTTCACCCCATTTTATATTAGTCAAACGTCAAGATTTCTCATTCAAAGTCAAACATTCGACTAGTCAAAGCCAAATAGGGACTCATAAGGAATAAATTATTTTCTTGGGGTTTATTTTACAATCGACAATACTTGAGGGTTTAAAGTAGATTAAATTTAAAGTTGGGGATGTTCTTACCTCCTATTGGAAGTTAAATGACTAAATATTATATCAAATGGAAGATGAGAGACTTCTTTGCAAATTTGAGTTAGTGCTCCTCTAACTGGGCCATTTAAACCCATTTTTCATTTTCCATACACACACGGAAAGCTATGGCGATATAGAGGTAGAAAACTGGAAAAAATGAAAAGAGAAAAGGAAGAAGAAAGAAGAAGAATAAGGGGAAATAGGTATTTTAAGCTTGATCTTTTCATTTTCCCTTCTCTTTATTTTCTTCAAGAGGCAGATGAAAATTTTATGCTAAAGCTGCTAGAGTTTAATTTGTTGGTTTGATTTTCAGATTGAAGGGAATGAGTATAATTTCAAGCCAACCTTCTTGATTTGTTATGATAATTGCATAAGGTAAGCAATTTTAGTAAACCCTAGAATTTTTAATTGGGTCATTGAGTAAGATGGTTTGTGGAAATGTTTTGTTGATGGAATTATTCACATGAAAGCATGAATTTATGGAACAAGACGAAAGTAAAATTGGTTGAGTTGTTGGTTGCTAGTTTTCACTAGATTGGAATGTATGATTATTTCTATGATTGGGATGAAGGTAAATTTGGATATAATAAATACTGGTGAAGGTATTAGAAAGTAGAATTAGCTTCAATTAATTAAAGGAAATTTGAGGAATTTATTCAAGTATCGAGAAATCAAGTTTTAGTATTCAGTTATTTTATTATATTCAGAACTACTCATATGATAGTTGTTAAATTAGTTATTTTGTATCATATTTCAAGTGATGACAAAAGGATTGAAAAAGGTTATCGGCCTTTATAGTCTGTAACTTGTCTTCAATGAGTGAAAAAACTTATTTTTTAGAAATAAGTATGAAAAAACTTATTTTTCAGAAATACTTATTTACTAAATTTATAGTAGATCAGAAAGTTACATATTTCGTATAGTTGAATTGACAGTATGATTTTCAGAATAAAATGGATTCTATAATTAGTTCTTTTAAAAATTAAATCCAGTTTAGATAAATCATGTCGTTGACATGTTATATTATTATGTTTCAACGTATTTCAAGTTATTTTTAAAACCATCAGAAAGTACCCAAGTGATTTTATCCTCTCTATACTGGTGTGAATGTGCTTCTCCCATGTATGACCATTATGGTGATTTTATTAACTCTGCACTATTGTGAATGTGTTTCCATAGTGTATGACCTAATTATTGCCTTCGGGCGGCTTTGCCCGCGTATGACCAGAATTTCATAATTGAATAGGTTTGCCATGTATATCGGTATTAATCGATACATGGGTATTATTACCTTATAGTGTATTTTTTAGTATTATACAGCTTATCAAATTTTAGATTGCAGAATTTAGTTTATTCAATTTAAAAATTAAAGATTTCATCTTATAGTAATGTAAAAAGATATTATCTTATATCATATTTCTTATATCCATTATACCTTATAGTTGTTTATTCAGAATAAAGAGTAAAGAATTTTATGATTTCATTATGCTTTAGTCTTAAAAGTATTATCGGGTTTCAGACTTTCTTAAAGTTGTAATAGCATAAGTAAGAGTTTTGGAAAAAGTTTACATAAATGGAAATAAGTATACTTATTTGCGAAATATCAATTCACTAAGTTACAAGTTCATATACTTTATAACCATTTTTCTTATCAGATAGTAGATGAGTTGAGCAGCGCTGTAGCATGTCGATCCATTGAATTGAGCCACACATTGTCAGTAGTTGTATGACTCATTTTGTCAGTTTCTATAGTTCATATTTCTTATGAGATGTATGTATCTTTTGTCAAAAAAGTTTATATATAATTTATGTATCCATATCATGGGCTAGCTGCAAATTTTGTATCCTTAGTGCTTTTGGAGACTTTTGTTTACAAATAATAGTAAAGGTCGATTTATTAGTTTTGTATTTTGTATAGTTTGTATTTTGAGGTGCTGGTGTAATCTATTTTAAATTATAAATACAAGCTTGAAGAAATTGATTATTGTTCAGACTTTTTTAGTCCATATTACAAAGAAAACTTTGTTAAAATTTTTATAAAAGTATGTCATAGTCAAAGTTTCCTTGGTGGTGGATCCAGTACTTAGCTGGTATCTGCCATCGGCGCACGGCATATGTCGAGTCCACTAGGGTGATTCGGGACGGGTCATGTCATATGCGGGTGATTTTGAAAGTGTTTTGACACACAACTGCAGTAATTGCAATTGAAATGATGAGGGAGTCGTTATGATCATTTTATGCACCAAATGAGCTTTAAACTTTTGAGAAAAGCCTAATATTGTTTCACTATCATTTCCAATTCAGAAATATAACTTTAGTAGGGTTTTACTCTTAACTCATAACGGAAGTATGAATGTTATCAATATAACTTAAACGGAAAATGAGTGTACAAGTTGTAAATCTATAGTCAATGAACCACAAAAGGAATCATATGCTTATATATTTTTAGAAAATAGAAAACGTGAACCTAAATTTTTCACTCATTTTGGTTACTTTCATTTTCGAAGTGTGTTGATGAAGTGATTCAGTAGTGTTGATACATAAAGATAGTATGCAAAACTACGTAAAAGTCGTTATGATAATTGTTGGGTTTATGCTTGACCACATGCAATTGGCCCAAAAGTAGAGAGAGGTTGATGGCGCAATGGTGAGACCTTATAGAAGGTCCAGTTACTTGGTTGACAAATTTGAGCCGCATTTTACGAAAGAATGAATTCCGTGATTTTATGGATAATGTGTGATTAAAAAGTATGAAAAATTTTAGGTTTTCGTGTAAAATTATATTAATGTAAGAATGTGCTTGAAAATGTATTAGGGTAAAAATGAGTTTTTAAATAATGTGGCTCAAAAGCTAAAGTCGTCCTTTCTGGACAATTCTTTTTTCTCATGGATGCATAACTTTAGATGGTGACATGTGTAATAATGCCAACTATTGATATGAGGGTTTTGTGACCTCTCCGCAAAAAGTGAAATAAAGGCGTGCTTTTTTTTTTCGCTTGCATTGTATGTCATAAAAAATGTGAGTATTTACAGCATGGCTTTATACGGCGTTCACATGTGCGCCGTAAAAAGCAAACTCTGTTGTAGAGCAAGTTAGATTAGATTAGCCCTTTTCTCTCTTTTTGTCTTTTGTTCTTCTGATTCATCTTTTTGATCTCTTTCTTGAAATTTCTGTGGAAGCTGAAGGGAAAATCTAGTTCTAAGGATGACTGCAGGCTTATTATTTGGTCCTTGGCATCTTTAAGCAATTCTTAATGCTCTGAAAAATCCTCTTTGGTGTAATGCCGAATAAAAAGGGTGTTTTCCCCTTTTCATGCAGACTGTAAAAGTTGTGAATAGATGACCATGAAACTGCTATTATTGAAAGACCCAAATCCTTAAACAAACAATCCGCATGAAGCAATGAAGTGCTATTGCTGAAGGCACATCATTGATTAGTGACAATATTAACTCTTTTTTTTTTTAATTTTAGTCCACACGAATGTTTACTTGGGATCATTACACCAAGGGTCGAAGAAGAGCAATCACTCATTCTTAAAATCAGCGTTCATAAGACCAAACACTACACCTATAACTTCTAAAATTCCAATTGTATTTTATCTACTTTTTTGTGTTCTATGTTTACAGCGTTTCAAGCATCAAAACACACGTCCATCGAAATATGAGCAAATCTGGAGCCATCAAGGCGGTAGCGCCACTCTTCCAATCGGGACATGTGGAAAATGTAACGGAAGGGAAGTGTCTTTTTGCTCCATTGTTATGTTTTGAGATCTTATTTTCAGATTATTCAAATTTTATGACCTGCTTGTCAGTTGTTTCCATTGATTTTGATTGTTTTTGGTTGACGCAGTTTATGAGAGGCTGACAAAATCAGTATTGGTTAGTTTTGTGGAGGACTAGGCCATCGGTGTAGTGTAATTTGCTTCTCAGGTGAGGGTCAGTAGGATAGGGAGGGGAATCGTTCCTCTATAAAAAAAAAATAGGCTAGAATGCTTCTATTGGATTAACTTTCTCAACTTACCAAATTAGTGATTTTTGGTCATTTTTTCATTTTTTTTCCCCCAATTTTACAATGCCTATAATAATTATGTCCAAATCTACCCTAATTAAAATCAAAATCCTAATTATTTAATCTATGTAAACCTCACGAATATGGATTGAAAAGAAAGTTTTGAAATTCGCGAGTATAGAAATAATTTTGGGGAACTTACAAAAATACCCTTAAAATTAATGATTTTTTGAAAAATCATATGAAACATATTTTGGAAGTAAAAAATACTGTGTAAAATTAATTGTCACTTTTTTTAATAGAAAAAGTGACAATAAAAAAAAAGTAACACTGAAAAAGCGACATACTGTCACTTTTTAAAGTTAAGTGTCACTTTTTTATTAAAATTGATATACAATCACTTTTATTTTTAAAAAATTGATATTTGACACTTTAAAAAGTGATAGAACTTTCAAAGAATCGACAAAAAAGTAACAAACATTTAAAAAGTGATAAAAATTTAATAAAAAGTGACATAAATTCAAAAAAGTGATGAATACTAAAAAAAGTGACAAGTTGGCAATTCTCATGTTAGTGTAACACAATTGAGTTATTATTTACCCAGTTGAGATATGAGAGAATACCTTATCACTTTTCTAAAGTTCAAGTTAAACATTTCCGTAGCACTTCCAAAACATCTCACTTTCTTCATGAACCTCAACAAATTTATTGGTGAAAATAAATATAAAAAAGTGACATAAATTTTTAAAAAGATCGTAGTATACTGATTTGTGTGAGAAACAAAAGATTTTTGAGGCTTTTTTTTTCAGTGAGATATTTATTTAAATACCTCTTTCAGTTTGAACCCTCTCATGCCATTTTAAAAAAAGTGATATAAACTTAAAAAAGTGACAGAAGCATAAAAAAGTGACACGAGTTCACATTGTAATTTGATAAAAGCACTGTGCTTCACAAGTAATTTAACTATGACAACTATTTCACAAACAGCAGCATATAAAAGATTCAGAATCCAAATCCAAATACCTTGCCATACTTTTGTACAAACTCGTCAAGTTATATCTCCTAGAAGGAAGTCATTTTGCCATACTTTTGAAGGAATATTATGTGTGATGTTTGTACATAAAGATTGCTGCAAATAAAATGAGTCAGCTAAACAATAAGGCACGGGTGAAAATGCCTTGTTCTGCAGCCATAGTGCATTGCCACAATTTTGATTAATAGATATAAATACCAGTAAATTAGGAGGAGAAAACCAAAAACTAAGTCCTTCATTTCCATTGATTCACATAGTTTACAAACAACGAAAGTAAAATGCAACGC
>CAIGRB010092276.1:13692-37020 GCA_903798255.1 Fraxinus quadrangulata | reverse complement strand
AGTTCACATTGTAATTTGACAAAAGCACTGTGCTTCACAAGTAATTTAACTATGACAACTATTTCACAAACAGCAGCATATAAAAGATTCAGAATCCAAATCCAAATACCTTGCCATACTTTTGTACAAACTCGTCAAGTTATATCTCCTAGAAGGAAGTCATTTTGCCATACTTTTGAAGGAATATTATGTGTGATGTTTGTACATAAAGATTGCTGCAAATAAAATGAGTCAGCTAAACAATAAGGCACGGGTGAAAATGCCTTGTTCTGCAGCCATAGTGCATTGCCACAATTTTGATTAATAGATATAAATACCAGTAAATTAGGAGGAGAAAACCAAAAACTAAGTCCCTCATTTCCATTGATTCACATAGTTTACAAACAACGAAAGTAAAATGCAACGCAGCCATAGTGGATAAATCACTGCACAAGCACTAACTACTAGTCGTACATATACAAACATTAGTTGAATAATCTCTTCAAGCAATAACTACTACTCAAGCATGCCCCTTCCCTTTTCCATCTCTTCCGCGGTACCTTTTCCCCTTCGGATGGTCACGTTGACAAAAATTTGGAGCTCTTCTTCATCAGTTAGACGAACTTGAGATTGGAACATGCGGGATACATCTTCAATTTAAGTTGAATTCAAATCCTCCAAACCACAATTAAAATAGCATAGACAGAATTTAAAGCAAACTTCAATACCCAACACTTGAATTGAACTATGAAATTCAGTTACAGCAGAGAAAATGGAATAAAAGAAGGTGAGAAGAGATAAGGAACGAGAAAAGAAAAATCAGAGAATGGGAAATTTCACAATGATCATTCAAGGCCCCTTTTCTCCCTCACTTGATGGTCATAACAGAAATCTAATGAAACAAAAGTGTACTAGGAAAAAGCAAAGAAAATGTACGTCACTTTTACACTATAAAAACTAATTAAATATGCCATCTTGAACCAATTAAAACGATGTCGTCTCGCCATTTGAATATCAGTTCAAGCCATTGCCCGCTTCTCCTCCTTCTAGTTTTGATCTGATCTTTTTCTTTCCTCTCTTTCTCCAATTCAGCTGGCTTCCTTGCTTCTCCTATCATTCTACAAACAATCAATCGAATGTCAGATTGAAGCACTAATTATGTGAAATATGAATTACTCAAAGAATGAATAAAATACAAACACCAACTGGGAAGAATTTAATCCCTAGTTACATATGACAAACACCAGCTACGATGAATTAATCTCCATTTACGTATGACAAAAGTTGAGATGTTAACTCGATCACCAGTTGGAATGAAATAATTTCCACCTACATGGTTCGGTACCGCCAGAGAAGAACATGATTGTGGTGGTGGAAGTTCAAAGCAGGGTTCGGAAGTTTTCGATGTCGACGAAAACATTTGGGTACAGTAACGACTTTTGTTCTTCATCGATTTTGGCGTCGATCGAAGGCGGAGATGTTCTTCATCGATTTTGTCTCGCTGTTGTGAAGGGAGGAAATTGGAAATGGTAATGGAGAGGATTGGAGGGTTTTCAATTTGGGAGAACGATTTTTGGGGAAGATGATTTAGGATGTGCACGTGATTAAGTGGGGAGAATTTGAGCGTATTAATTACGGAAGTAAAAGTTTTAATTAGTTTCAGAGTATTATTCTAATTGATTAATTTTGGAGGGTATTGGGTCTAATTATCCCAATAATTTTCACCCTTTTTTTTGGAGGCCCATCGAATTATTGAGGCCCTAAGAAAGGTGGTTTGGGCCTAGAAACGGCCCTGAATTGGTGTATACACGCTATTTTCTTATCAATTGATTGAGACTCGTAATTTTTTTGTAAGACCTTAAACCATCAAGTCAATTTATAATCTTGATTTTGCAAATTTAGTTTGGTTGCTTAAAATGTGTTTACTTCAATCATTGTATGAATATGAGGTGTATCGCCCATGAATATGCCACCAAATCAATCGTAAAGAATTTTAATTAACGCGTTAATTAGGTAGCTAATTTAATTAGGCAACAACATTTTTATTCAATAGTCCTCACTCAATGCCGTGTTTTAAGTATTAACAAACACGTATCACTTTTCATGTCCATTTTATTCTAGTATTCATGTGTTTCAGTTAGTTTTTCTTGGCAGCTCATTTGGAATAAAATTGCAAGTTATTCCATGTGCTAGATTATAGACCAAGTCAATTTTGCGACCGTTGGATACATTGTCCTTGTAGCAAAGAAACTCAAGTAAATAAAGAAAAGCTAATAAACAACAATTATATCAAACCACATCATAGAGAAGAAAATCTTTTCAACTTTCGGTTTCAATTTTTTTAATGTTTTCTTTCCACCCTCGTCACACCTTTTGATTTTCCATTTTCTCTTCTTTTTTATGAACAAAAATCGCTCATTAAAGACGAAAACTTGCAAATTTTAAGTACCGAACACTCACATGTCAATTTTTATTTTCATATATATTTTTTATCGGTATGATGTAAGAAATGACATTCACATTTATTTCATATTGTTTACACAGACTTACCTTTTTTTTATATATGGACATCTATATAATTTTATTCTTTTGAAAAACTTTCATAACTACTCGATAATAAACTCTTTAACATGAGTTGAAATGTTTTAAAAATCGTTACCTAGAATTGGACCATTTATAAACGTTCAAATTGGGTACTTAAAAAAAATCATAATCGTACCCAAAAAATCCCATGGAGGCCCTTAGGAAAGAAACAAAAGGGGAAAAAATATTTGATTTCTTTGAAATTTCATCTAAGTCTGGAATGGATCGTCAATTTTTTCACCTTACCTTAGATTTATTGGTGGTGGTGACATGATTTTTCGGGTGGTTGTGATGCTAAGATGGGTTTTATTTCGAAAGTTTGATTGGAGATGGTGGCCTATTTTAGTTGCAATGGTGATGCACATATGGAGATTGTGATGGTCTTATCCGTTTCGGTGTGGAGATAGGGAATTTGGGATGGTTATGGCGTCGAATTTCACTGTTGTTGTGGTGGTGTGTGGATTTTAAGAGATGGTCTTGGTGTCACGAGAAATCGTAATGGTGGTGATAGTGTTGCTCATGGTGAGGGCAGCAGAGGCATAACTCAAGTTGTTACAAGTTTTACATGTGATTATGGTGGTGGTGGTGGTGATAGTGATGGTAGTGGGGGCACGATGGTAATGTAGATGAAGGTAAATAGTGAGAGTATTGTTGTAAAGCGGTATGTTACCATCGATAGTGACAATGGTGCTATTGTGGTCACATAGTAACAAAGTATCTTACAAGTAATAGTGGAAGGCAATGATGGTAGTGACAATGTAACATAATATATGCTAAATATGGTTGTGGCGGCGGTGAGTGTACAAGGTATGTTACAAGTGTTGGCAAAGTTGAAAGATTGAATGTTACAAATGTGACATAATTTGTTACAATAAGTTGCGATGACCAAGGCCGACCCTGGTCCAAGATGAGTAAGGTCACTGCTTTGAGCTTCAGATTTTAAGGGGCCTCTAAAAAAAGCCCAAAAATTGCCACAATCCAAAACCCCTCAAATCCCTTAAAAAAAATTATCTATTCCCTACACGACGATTCATATTTTTCATTGAACCCTTGTTGAAAATCTGGAGTACTAGTTATCTTTTCTTCATTATCTTTTCGTCAATCTTGTTTTGTGATTTCACTTATTTGAATTCACTTTACAAGAACCTGTCAAAATCTGAATTCCCTTTGCCTGAACATGAGGACTGAGGATTGAGGAAGCACAACTTAATTTAATAATTTTTCACCGGAGAAATTGAAATGTTGAAGGCAAACTCGCAAAAATGAAAAACATGTAACCTGTTGAGGTAATTCTGCAGATTAGTTATTCTTATTGATTCAATATTTAAGCTTTAGTTTGTCTAATTGATGTTCACTGATTTAGTGATTTTTCTTACTTGAAGTGAAGCGAAGTGTTTGGCAACATATGAAATTGAGAATTTTGAATTCTTACTTGAAATGATTATTTGGTATGAAGTGTTGAATAATGTTAACAGAGTAAGCAAACATTTGCAAGCAGAAGACATGCATACATTTGCAAGCAGAAGACATGAATAATGATGTTGCTATAGACCATTTAAAATGGCTCATTTCATTTTTCATAAGTTATAGAGAATCTGGATTTGAATCGACCGTGGTTGATGCTAAAGAGATTGCAAGTGAATTAGAAATTGAATCAATATTTCGTGAAAAAAGGGTTACACATGGAAAAAAACAGTTTGATGAGACTTCTCATGAAAAGATAATGCAAACAGCTGAAGAATCTTTTACGATCAATTATTTCATATATATAGTTGATCAAGCTCTATCATCACTTCAGAATAGATTTGAACAATTTCAAAAATATGATGAAATTTTTTATTTTTATTTGATTTGAAAAGATTTAAATCTATTGATGATGATAGTTTGAAGTGTTCTTGCATTAACATTGAAAATTATTTGAAGCATAATATGATTTCTGTTATTGATTGGGTAGAATTATTTTCTAAGTTGAAAGTTTTAATGGAAGTCATACCTACAAAAAATTATTGGAGCAATTGATGTGTGGGATTACTTTAAGAGAATGAACTGCTGTTTTGCAAATGCTTGGATTGTTTATAGAAAATTATTGAATATTCATATCACAGTTGTCTCTACTGAAAGAAGTTTTTCAAAGGTGGAGTTGATTAAGTTTTATCTTCGATCAACCATGTCACAAGAGTAATTGAATGGATTAGTTGTGATTTCTATTGAAACAAAAATATATTGAAAAAACTTGATTTTAGTAGTTTGATTACTAATTTTACATCTCAAAATGTGAGAAGGTTAAATTTTATGCTAGTATAATCTTTCGCGTTGGGATAGAAGTTTTAATTTGCTATTCTATCTTTTGAATTATATAAAGTCTTCTTTTTAATATAAAAGTGTTCTGAAAAAATGATTAAGTCGAAGGGCCTCATAATAATTAGTCGCATAGGGCCGGCCTTGGCGATAACGACAATAATAATGATGGTGAATGGAATATGTTACAACAATGTAACACATTTACATTCCTACTAGCTTAACATCCAATAAAATTTTAAAAGTTATGCATGTAAGTGATACAATGTACTTTTTCAAGAAAATTATCAAATGTAAAAAATATTAGTCCTTATTGAAGTTTTTGAAAGTGTCATTTAAATCTTCCTCAGTTTAATTTCTGACTCTCTACAGTCAGTTTAATTTCTGACTCTCTACAGTTCTCATTTATCAAATCCTTAAAACATACGAACCTTTCTTCGTTATTCATGTCCTTGGTTCATCGATCTGTTAGAACTGACCAAGCCATTAACAATTCTAAGCTAGTCAAACTAGCTTATAAGCACCAAATCCACCCAAACATGTAGTAAACTTATTTTTAATCGGGTTTTAGATAACCGATAGAGGTGCATGTTTGGCGAAAATTAAATTTTTATTCTAAGTTGATTAAGCATACCTTTTATCCATACTTTATACAAAACCATCAATTTACTACTCATTATCCACGTCCATGTTCTTCACAATTTTAAATTTTTAATGGGTTGTAGTAAACTTCTGCTACAATTTTTTACAATTAAGAAACGGTAGCTTTGTGGTAGCTCACCCAAATCTTAGCAAATTAGGAACTACAAACATAGAAAATATGTGTGGATAACAATGTTAGACTAGACTGAATTACTATTAAAAAAAAAAAAATTTAAAATCATTTTTTTAATCTTAGTACTAGGTTTTCTGCAAAAGACGGTTGCATTGGACCTGAGTCAAGTCTTTATGAAGGAAACCTATTTTTAAAAACACGCTCAAGTTTGGCTCTATATAATTATTGTCAATAAAATTATTTGTAAATATAAAAAGTAACTTATTTTAAATATAATTTAATTTAATTCAAAAGAAGCACTTAAATGGTTGAACCATTTATAAGTGAATAAAAAATAAAAAAATATTTTACTCTCTTTGTATACTTATAAGTTATGTTGATTTATAATACCAAAATTAATTGCTTTGTGTGATAGTTGATGGAAGTGAAATAAACATGCCATAAAATTTTGCACTAACACTTCGTCGTAAGTCAAGTCTGGATGAATATGAAAGATAAAATTAAATTTCGACTTGTTGATCATCATGGCTTCTTTCCCACTTGAGAATTTCTTTACTCGGTGCTTTTTTCTCTAATATTTAATTACCACAACAACCGAATTAAATTTCGACTTGTTGATCATCATGGCTTCTTTCCATTTGAGAATTTCTTTACTCGGTGTTTTTTTCTCTAATATTTAATTACCACAACAACCGAATTAAATTTTGACTTGTTGATCATCATGGCTTCTTTCCATTTGGGAATTTCTTTACTCGGTGTTTTTTTTCTCTAATATTTAATTACCACAACTACCGACTTTATGACCACTAATGGTCACTTTATATTTATTGCTGACTTAAAATATTATAAAGCACGACGTCTATCTAGACTTTTGGATTAATTTAATTTTGATTAAGCCAATTATTTACCATTTATCTTGTTCAAATTCAGGATGTTTTCAAATGCACGAGATCTTAAACAATTGCTTTTTAAGATAAGAACCGATAAAAGAATTATGCTTTTATTATTGAATTTTGACGAGACACAATTACTGAAACAAGATTTTTTTTTTAAACAAAAAATATTATTTTGTAGAAAAAATAGTACGAGTAAAGTTAAAATTTTATTGTGTAATTACCTTATGAAATGTTATCTAAGTGTCTTCATTTTTCAAGAAGATTATAACTTTTGATTGAAGATGTAGAAATTTTATTATATAAAAATGTATAAAAAATAAATGATGTAATACTTTATCTAAAAAAGTCTGGTAAAGTAAAAGTCGCCATTATTACTATTATCAGAAGTCTTCAAATTTGAAACATTCAATGTTTTTAGTTTAAACACAACTTGAGTAAATTCTTTTCAACTTTTCAAAAACTAACTGCGATTTGTCATTCAAACTTTACTTCCTTCAATGGCGGGGGCCACCAAAGTTTACCTCTCAAATACTACTCCGGTGGACCGGTCTGGTAGTTGAAAAAATATTGGATACAAATAGGCAACTTGATACGAGGAACCCACCTTCCATTAGGGACGAAGATAAGTTTATTCCAGCTGGGGTCCACCAATATTTTCTATTTGTGACGTGACGATGAGGTGAATATGTCGTATGTACATTGGTATGTCGGCACATAACAATACTAAGACTTTGATAGAACCCAACATATCAAATTAACATAAATGATACTCCTACGCATAAATTACTAATGCTGATATGACAGCACCTAATTGGCTGTTTTAACTTTATTGTTTGTTCAAAATTCAATGAAATGTTTTCATGTGATACTCTGAAAACTCATTTATACAATTTGTCTGTACATGTAGTATTGTTCTCATATTAATGGACTTAGTGAGTATTGCATTAAATATTATTAATCACCTTACAATAAACCATAGATATGAGTATCTCCAATCTAATTGTGAATACTTAAAAATATTTTTATCCATAGACAAAATAGATAATGTAATATCTAAAAATATTATGTTTTATAGATAATGTTTTACATACATAAAAATAGACAATATCTTGAACTCTATTAAGATTTGGAGACTCTATAAGACCTGGTGAGTAAAAAATTTATATTTCCTAATTCTTATGAAGATTTATTTTTCTACACACATTTAGATGTGACTTTATTTTTATTTTTAAAAAAAATTATAAGGCGCCTAGATGTCATTATTGGGTTGTCATATGGAGCTTATTGGAGATTAATTTTAGATTTGAGTATCTATTCACTCTACATCAATGTCATATTAATCGAAAATCTTTCAATTTACATGTCACTTAGATAGCAATTCATAGAAATCGTTGGAGATCCTTTGAATAAATGTTTGCTTTAAATAACAAAAATTTCAGTCTTAACTCGATCCACTTTATAAAATTAACAACTTTGTTAAATGTAAAAAACAAAAACAAAAACAAAACAAAAAAAATTATTTGAAATCTTTTAGGACATACGAACATATAAATAATATCTGATTAGTAACTAAAATTTATAATACATACTAAATATTTTTTTTACTTGATAATTTATGTTTTCCCAAACTGGTGTTTTCCTAAAATATGGATATAAAAGTCATTTTTTTTATTATTAATTTCGTCGTTCTGAGATCAATTAAGGTTTCTTCTTAGGATTGATTGATTTTAATCGCATTTTAAGATCAATTAATTTTGATACATTTACACATCTTTTTTAAAAAATGATGTTAATAATTTACAATACTTTTTTAGGATTGTTCGTCATTTTTACTATATAGAAAATCGAAATTAATGATATATTTCATTTTTTCTTGTTTCTATCTTGCATTGAAATAAACCAAGTGGGATTTTCTTATATTTCTTCACGATATATTTCTTTTTTCTTATTAATGGACAAAAAGTCTTGCAAGAGTATGAATGTCTATTAATAGAGGTGATTGGAGTTGAACAAAGAACAATGCAAACATATACACACCATTACGTGAAATCAAATGAAGAATATATGCCAATCAACAAAACAAATAACAAATTAATTAAATTCAAATAGGGACAATGTGCCAGTCTTACTGAAAACAATTTCATATGCTATTACCATTCATTTTTTAAAATTATGTATTCAAATAATTGCAAGATATACAACTTTGCAATCATTTACATGTCGCAATCTTATGAAGAATCAATCACCTAATTCTTTATTGAAATCTGAAAGGGCTAATTAAACTTACCAATGGGAAATATGGAAAAGGGGTGATAGTACCGATGTCTTCGGCAAGACAATGGAGAAGAAGAAAATTGTTATGTCTTTGAAAGAAATTATAGAAGATAAGAAGAAGAATTACATATAACCGTGTATTTAAGTGTATGTATTTAAGTGGTTCTCTAATTGAATATTTGAAGTATATCAAGAGGTAAAAAATAGTCGAATGCTGATATTTGTATGTATATACATGTTAACTTTAGATTTACTAAGAACTTACATAGAAACTTCTTGGTCATATTCTTTATTTATAGGTCGTATACACATATTTTTGTTAAAACAAACACTAAATGTACAACTAGTAAAAGTATTAACTCACTTTAAATTAAAAAATTATTCATTTGTCGGTTGTTAATAATCTTGCTAAAATAATAATTTTTCCAGTCTCAAAAATATTATTTTATAGGACTTTTATTGTAATTACTATAAATTCCACATATTTACTAGAGAAATTACATACAAAAGATTAAGAAGTATAAACACAAAATCTGGGGTTTACAATCAATACGACTTGAGCAAATTCAAAATCAAGAATATTGTGAGAATCTAATAAAGCAGTATAATTTATTTAGCTCGCCACATGCTTTCTCTTCTTTTCTCTAAACAATTGAACCAAGAACAACAACTGTTAATGTGTACTATTAACTCTGTAAATCTAAATTCCTTTTCTGATTTGAATGCGTTCTTATATTAGATATTGAATTCTAATGTGCTATTTAATTCTTCATACTTCTAAACATCGAATTATCTTTAGTGTCCTCTAAAGATTTGAATGTCAGTGTAGATTTTCATTTCTTTTGAAATTTAAAGTTATTTTCAGCTGAAAATTCCAATTCTAAAGTCACATTTCAATGATTATGACTTATGGGAAACCAGCGTTGTCTTGTACCATTTTCTACACTTTCTTGCAAGAAAAAATACCAACTTTTATGCATTCATTTTCTTCTTACGTATTTTTGTACTTCATCATATTGCAGAGATTTAAGTACAAACTTTGAGTATAAACTTCAAACTCTTTTGAGTTCAAGTTGTCTTCATTGGTGCATAAGGTAGACACACTGAAAGTTTTTATTATATCACAGTTGCGCACTGTTGACCTCCAATTTTTGTAGAGGTGATATAATCAACATATTCCAACGGCTTTCACGTCACATAAGTTTTTTACCTACACACTTGGACAAATCACAAGTCACACGTGGCTTTCTCCATGGTAGGGAAAGTGACCGCAAGCACTCCGACGATCACAAAGAGTGTTAAAGAAAGTAAGCAAAGTTATAGTTTAGTATATAAAATTGCATTACCTTTAAATGGTATTAAGTGTGAATTTTTATAATAGAAGATGTGAGATATAAAGCGTTGGATTAAGAGGCACATGGCCTCATCTTGATGGTCAAGGTGTCTCTTCTTAGGCATCAATCCATCAAATTGACATTTAATGTTTTTGAAAAGTGGCTACCTTAGGGTATAGGTTTGATCTGTGAATCGTAGACTAACGATTTAACCTTTTAGACGCATGGCGTAGAAATGTCACATCAATCAATCATAGAAATATCTTGCGTGGAAGATCTCTTGGAAGAGATGAGATGGGAAAAGTTTCCCCTTAATGGAAAGGCTAATTGTCTCGGATCACTTCTGTAGCAGGCTATCACACTTCATCTAGGTCATGGAAGGTCAGCCTCTACATGACATCTCCGTAATGACATCTCGACGGAGGTGATGCATCACTTCAGCTACCTTGTATATGGGCTTACCTCGACTAGGGTAGGATAGTGATGTAGAGTGTAGGTCTAATTGGTTTAGTGCTGGCTGCCACATGGCGCTAATCTGAAACCTCATAGTAGAGGCGCAACACGCACCACGCTCATTTCTCTCCCCGCAATCTCTCAGCTTGACACCACAACCAAACCTGGCAAAAACATCACCCACCACCCAAATCTCTAGAACGTAGATGCGAAAAATCATCCACACCTCACCAAATCTCAAACTCACTCACATATGATCATGTACTCTTTTTTAAGTTTGATTTCACCAAACTCGATGCTATGGTGGTAGTGTGGCATACAGATCTTAAAGTGGGGCATAACATATATAGATCTTAATCTACTCTCTTTAATATTTTTTTTCTTTTCCATTTCCCCAAACTTGGTGCTATGGTGGCGATTTATGGTGAATCAAATGACCGTGGTGCTGGTGCTGGTGCTGGTGCTGGTGCTGGTGCTGATGGTGGTAGTGTTGGTGACGATAATGATGGAGAGTCTGATACTCCACTTTATGGTGTGAGTGATTGGGGTCCAATTTGGGTCAAAACCAAATCAAAAAAATCAGTTCAGTAGTCGTTTATGTTCCAACCTGACCCATATCCACCCTTAAATGGGGGCTAGGGGAGGAAACCCTCGACCTTTGCAATGAAAACAATAATTCCTAACCAACCCAAATAAGAAGAATTTTTAGTTATTTTATATTAGTATTGTAGCATATATTTATTTTTATAAGAGGAAAATATTGTTACACTTAAAAATAGGTGTAAGGTTTTCGGCACCATTCTCAACAAGGTTAGGAGGGGATGGCAAAAGACAGAGATTTCAACAATGAAAATTCCCTTGGCATTTGCAATCGGAAAAGATTAGGACAAATTAGATGAAAGAGAGAGAGGGGGGGGAAAAATGAAAACTGGGATCAGCCCTATGAAGCTCCATTTTAAATCATGAAGGCTAAAAAAACCAGAAGATTAAAAAATTTCACCAAGAGTTATTAAACTGATAAATACTATGAATGCTAGGTGAAGCAGAAAGACTGTCAAAAATATATGAAGATTCATAATGTGTACTTGTTCAAGTTTCTGTAATTTTTAATCACCGGTTTAGATTATTTGTTTGCCAAATTAGTTGAAACAGAAAGACTGGAAACGAAATTAACCAAGAATTAAACATCAGTTCTTTGAATTGTCAGCTAGTAGCACTTATCCATGGAAGTATCTACCCTGGAAAAGTGACTTCAAATCAGCACAGAACGGTCAAAACCAGATCTTTCATGAGGGAAACTCCATTTTCTTTGACTTCTGCATGGGTTAGAAGCCATCGTTTCCCCGGAAATTGGCATGGTATTCCATCCTCGAGCTTAATATAACGACGTACAAACAGTAAACTCGAGAATGGGGAGCTTGATCTCCTGGAAGAAACAAATGATCAAGCATGAACGAGTAAATGCCATGTAACACCTTAATTACCTAGTAAATTCGCTCTTCCTGCATGTTCTTTCTATTGATAACAAAGTGTAATGAACATACTTGAAGCAGATTCCTGTTAATGGATATTTTTTTATTTAGCACTAGTTATCAAAAATACAAACTAGGCACTTTACCTGTCTGATATTTAACATTGAGACAGGAAATTCAACAAATAAATTTAACTTACAAATTGCAATTATTGTTTATATGTTTGGTCGACAGCAAGATCCTCCAAACACCAATCCCTTCCAGAAATCTGTAATAGGGAAATAGCTTTTTAAATTCATTAACATCGGCTAGCTAACTCGGAAGTTAAAGGATTTGCATTTGCTGCTAATATATGCCGTGAAGCAACGTGCGGTTTAGGAGGTACTTGCAAGGATTCTACGTTCCCTTCTAACATTTCTAACACTCTTGTCATCGATGGCCTCATTGTAGGATTAGTTTGAATGCACCATAGGCCAACTATTTTCATTTTCCTTACCACCAATTGTTCATCTTCATTCACAATGCGATTGAGATCAAGTTGAGCATTTTGTGCGAGGTGATTATATATCCAATCAGGAAAATATATTGAACTTGATTGATCAGCATTGACATGAATATTTTTCGTCTCACCAACCATTTCCAGAACCATCATCCCATAGCTATAGACATCTGATTTGTAAGAAACTTCTCCAAGGGTTCTATAAACTAATTCTGGAGCTATATACCCTATTGTCCCCCTCACCCCTAGCATTGACACTGTACTAGACCTATTGGGGGAAAGTTTAGCCAGGCCAAAATCCGATATCTTAGGATTGAAGTCTTTATCTAGAAGAATATTGTGAGGCTTTATGTCAAAGTGCAAAATTCGTGTATTACAACCTTGATGCAAATATTCTATTCCCCGAGCAATGCCAACTGCAATTTCTAACAACTTCTCCCATCCTAATTGATCTTCTGGTAAGGAGTTATCATTGCTTATGAACTTGTCAAGAGATCCATTTGGCATGAAATCATAAATGAGAGCTCTTTTGGAACCCTCAAAGCAAAATCCGAGGAGATTGACAATGTTAACGTGGGAAGTTGTGCTAATACTTGCAACCTCATTGATGAACTCTTCTCCATTGCCTTTTGATTCTTTCAAAATCTTTACCGCTACAAGACTGTCATTTTGTAGCTTTCCTCTATACACAATAGCAAAGCCCCCTTCTCCTAACTTGTCACGGAATGAATTGGTCATCTTCTTGAGATCTGAGTATTTGTATCTTCTAGGTGCACGATCCCCATGGTTTTTCAAGAATAGTTCAATGTCCTTGTCGTTTTGTGTTTTTCCCTTATAGCTTCTTTTGATGAAAGTGAATAAGATTACCAAGAAGAGGGCTAGTGTAGCAACTAGAATTCCTGTAACGAGAAACAATTTCTATATTAATAAATTGAAATACATAAAAAATGACAATAAAATTTTAAAGATATACCTGCAATTAAAATCGGTTTCATTTTACTTTTTCCTTTTCCGTTTCCTTTTTCTTTTCCTTGTTCTTCGGCAGCAGCTGAAGTAAGAACACATGTTAGATCCAATAAACATATTAAACAAGAAGGGAATTCATTTTTCTCATTACACTCTTCTGCACCTAAAATCTTTGATAAGCCATGAACATGAAAGATCTAATAAAGAGTCAAAAAAAAAAAAAAATCGGTGATAACACCTGTTTTACTTTAAAAAGACAATTAGTTTGTAAATAATCAACGTTGAACTCTGCACATTATTTGGATTCTGATTTGAATTGATATCACATGACCAACCATAGACTATAATGTTAAAAGACAAATATATAAAAAAACAGATAACTATGTATTGAGTCTTCGATTTCCATAAAAAGTGAACCTTATTACATATTTAAGCTGACAATAATTTACCTTCAAAAGTATTATAGACTGATTGTACCTTTTTGACATTCAAATTTATTCCTGTTGTTAGTTGTACATTGGCCTCCTGTAATATGACATTCATTGCAATCATCTGACAGATGCCAATCAAGTTCATATTCATCCCCAAACAGATCCCAGAAATCCATCGAATTTAAGTTATATTGCGAATACATCGGCACTGGTACAGCTGAACAGCCATCTGGGGTTGGAAGAAGATTGCCAGCAGTATAATATACATCAAAGGTTTCGCAGCCTGAGTAGTTTTTGTAACCCTGGAAATAACGCATCAGTTTATCACTTTGACTTTTGGCGCATCTGAACAAAGTTATATTTGGGGAGATTGTATAAGAAATAAAAAGAGAGTTTGGAAGAGTGAAATTTATGTACGGTAAATCACAGAATTTATATTTTAAATAGCTTAGAAGAGAAGGGTTTCGAATCAAGAAAACGTTGGTAGAGAACTTGGACAGAATGTTATATGATTGATTTGATCCTTCATTTGCCAGGTAAAGTTTTGGACTACTAGCATTGCAATCAACCCTTAAGAACCCACATTCAGGTTGCGAATAATTAGATATAGGAAACTCCAAAACCCCAAGGCTTCCACACTGGAAACTCTGTTGGCATTTCGAATTGACAAAGTTAAGGATAATTAGATGAAAAATAGAGAAAAGAATGAGAAAACTAGCTGTAGACATATAGACCTCTCTCGAAAAAACCATGCCTTCGATCGAGTTTTATACAATGTTGTACTCTTCGATTTTTCCAACCTATATTCGCACGCCAGCATGACTTGGAAACTTTTTCCATAAAAAAAATATTTTTGAAAGATCCATAATGAATATATGTTTTAACTTTTGCATTTTTTTAATCACTGATTTAGATATTTTAATTTGTTTGCACCTTAATAGACTTTGAAAATCATGCAACGAATGTAACTTGGAAACAGCTGTTGGTTTAGTGGTCAATAATTACTTCCTAATCTTAATTACAACTATGTACCTATCAGATTAATATTCTAAGAAAATAAGTGTCTGCGAAGGTATAAACATAATTAAAAAAATGGAAATTTAATCCTTGTGCACTTGACTCTGTATAGAGTGCTAAATATAGTGTAAACATGGCCACCTCCCACCCGCTTTTCACACTCTCCCACATAAGCTTCGTGTCTCTTTTTGCTTTCTTTATTCCAGTAATGTTACATCCCACCTAAGTTGTGTGGTCTCTTGGGAAACTGATGCAGTCTAAGATTCGAGGAAGGCCGAGGGAATCTTCAACTTGTTTATATCATTTTATGTAATTAGGATCAAGTTAATTTCTCTCAATTAAATAAAATTATATAATTAAAGAAATAAAATGGAACAGAAAAAATATTTGTTCTACAATCAGCACTGGGAACTGAACCTAAACCGATTGGTTCTTGATAGAAAGTACTGAAAGCAATTATTTCTTTTAGAACGTGTACTGGATCGGCCAATTCCGATTCGATCTAATCAATACTCATGAATCCCCTACTTCTAAGTAGGGATTGGGGAGAAGGTACTTCTCATTTCCCAAAGGTTTGTACTCACTCTCCATTCAAACCATCGACTTACCATGAGAATTATCTGCATTACGAGATATTGGTTAAGAAAAGACGTCCGACTCAAAAGACGAATCTTCTCCAATTCGAGAAGAATGATGCAGCCTAAGAAGGAAAAAGGCTAAGTTCTTGGGATGGTTTTACTTCTTTACTTTTTAATTATGCCATTTTAATTTGACTAGGATCAAATAAATACTTTGATAGGATTTTATTTTAAGTTAAAGTAATTTTAGCGACATATTGCATGAAAGTTACAACTTTCCAATTACACAATTCATTAAATTTTATTTTAATTTTTAACAAAATCAAACAAGGGCATAATTTGGATCAAAATTATCATTCATTAGGAGTTTAAGACTTCACAGAATTGTAACTAGGTTAAGTGAGTTGCTGCGGCTACCTGATGTATTAGCTTGAATTTGATTAAATTAATAAAATTGTGAGGTTTCTCTAATTTCTTGATTCCAAACTAACATTTCATAGAATTGACGATTTATGGATCAAAATCAATTATTCGATATTTAATTATGAATTAATAATTAATAACCGTCTTTCTAACATTCATAAAAATCAATGAGTTTTGATTTGTTACTTTTGTGACTCAAATTCCACGTGATTTGGAAGTTTGATTCATTAAGGAAATTGAGATAATTTTGATTTAGAAGTCCGATTTGATAAGGAATCAAATTTTATCATGAATTAGGAGTTTGATCGGGATAAGGAATTTGGGATGGTTGAAAAAGTGTTTTGGATGCACTAGGAAGGAGCCGAGGCACGAGGAGCCAGGATGCAGCGCCGCTGCATCGATAGCAAAAAAGAGAAGCAGAACTGCTCGGCCTCTGGGCTCTGGGGGCAGCGCCAACTGTTCAGGAAGTAATTTCATTCATGTTTTGTTTTTAACGCGATTTTATGTTCTACTTCATTCATAACTCCAAAATTTGACTCTTATAAATACTCCACAAGGTGTAAGCTTTATATATAAAAAAGATGACAATTAGATCATTGTTGTATACATTGGAAACTTGAGAGAATTGTTTAGATTTCAATTGAGAGAATCAATTCTTGTTAAGACAATTTTCAGTTTCGTGGTATAATAAATTCTCTTTTTCCACAAAAATCTTGGTTGTTATGTGATCCATTATTTTTCATTACTCATATTATTCTCGTCTTTATTATTTGACCGGATTCTCAACAAGTGGTATCAGAGCGATTATAGTAACTTGCTTGTTTTCTAACAATTGTCTATTGTGATATTTTTAAATTGTTTTCAGTTCTCACTACATTAAAAGAATATATCTATGATGAGATCAGTGTCTCCCAGACGAGCATTGAACCTTAAAAAATATTACTAAGAAAGAAATGGAATACTATTGATCATGTGAGGCCATAATGAATAGGAAATTGATGAAGTACAGCAGTTGGTAGCTAATTAAGTGGCCATGTGGTCAGGATTAAATCAAGAATAATGATAATTGAACGGGCTCAAAGACAGTGAAATTATGGACTGATTGACTTGGCAGGATCTCTTTAGATTTTTTTTTTTTTTAAACTATCCCATCATAACACATGTCCCCTACTAATTTTGAACATGTTTTTGAATCCGTTTATGTAGCATGATTGTTAATTTAAACAAGGGGTTGATTTACACTCGAGTAGAGTCCATGGGTGGCTAGACCCTTCGGGGACTCTGGTTGGGCCTATTTTTTCTCTTTATATTTAATTATTATGTGTTATTTAACTATTAGGTATTATGTGAAGAAGGTGTTAAATAGGTTCATGATGGATGATGCGAAACTAGTGAGTACTCGTTTAACTAGTCATTTTAGGCTTTTCAATGAGCAGTCAACCTTTATAGAACAAGAGTGGGTTTACATGGTCAATGTGCATTTTGCCTCTACTATTTGTAGTCTTATGTATTCCATGGTGTGTACGAGATCACACAAGCACATTCATGAGAGCTGTGAGAAGATATATGAACAATCCCGGTAAACAGCATTGGGAGGCAGTAAAGTGGATTCTCAAGTACTTTAGATGTACTTCAAATTCAACCTTATATATCAGAAATCGGGTTTAGGATTGCAGGGTTATGTAGGCGCTGATATGGCAGAGGATATTGATGGCAGAAAGAATATTACTTAATATTTATATACTTTAGGTGGTGTAACAGTTAGTTTAGCATATAAGCTGCAAAAGATACTTGCTCTTTTCACTAATGAGGCTGAGTATGTTGATGTGATCAAAATTAGCAAAAAGATGATACGGTTGCAATCTTTATTCAAAAATTAGATCACAAGCATGGGAATAGTGTTGGATTGCGACAGACGGAGTGCTATTCATTTAGCAAATAATCATGTTTATCATGCTAGGACAAAACATATGCAGGTTCGAAATCACTTCATCAGATTGACTTTGGAGGATGGCATCTTAATACTTGAGAAGATTTAAGGAAGTCAAGATTCAACTGACATGTAGATGAAGACTATTTCCATCAAGAAATTGAAGTTACTTCAGTTGGACTTCTCTTTTGAGGATTGAAGAGTTGTTGCCCCTACAAAGGAGCCGTTGGTGGTGGTTTAGTCTCCATGTAGGAGATTGTTAAGTTGTGGCGTCTAATTATTGTCAGCTCGCGGAGCGAATGTGTGGATCACCCTTAACTGTTCAACTTGACTGCTTGTAAAAACTAAGACATGGTTAGATGAACAACGTCGTGAACCAACTCATGTGAAAACTAAGAACGTACTTATTTCTAATGCTGTCTCCCAGGCATCACTTCACGTGTTCATTCGAAGATATAACCCGTTAGCGCCAACAAAACTTGAACCTAATCTTCCATCTGATCCTAATATTATATGAATAGAACATTCTCATCCAAAATATTATGCTATTAAGCGAGATACATTTACTTATTTATATATTGTCTTCGAATAAATAATTCATGTTTTATGTTATTCAACTTTGAATCTCAATTTGCATTATGCTGGTATACATGGTAAAAATCAAGTTAAAGACTGCAGTACAGCCCACCCACCTTAATACTTTTCATTTTATATGAAACATGTAAAGCACTTCACGGCAAACGAAAGCAAGAAATCCAACTTTTGGGAAAAGAATGTGAGCTTTAGCTGCAGTACCGTGATCAATATCATCAGAGAAATTAAGGATTTACATGTTAATAAGAATTCCAAAGTGATGATCTAAAAATCGACAATATCTGAAAAACGAGAACAGAGAGACAGCATGTCGCTCACGCGATCTTATATACATTCGATTCAGTTGCATTCATGGCCACTGTCATTCATAATGTACTATTTGCATTTAACATACAGTAAAATGTAACGACGGAATCAAGTTTAAATGATCATATCTGCAATGCCCCGAGTCTTTGGCTGTCAAGACACTGCTTTAGCTTGTACCGCGCCCGACTCTCCAGTTGTCGCCCGACTCTCCAGTTGTCGAACTCTCTCCTTGGATAACCAAAAATGGTACCAATTTCAAATAATGATTTCTGTTTATCATCTTCAACACCAAATCTCAGGCAAATTATTTTCCTCTCTTTAGGACTGAGAGCGCTCAAGAGGTTGCCGATGTGTTGTCTCATCAGCTGCTTTGCGACACTTACATCTGGGACCCGACTGTGGTGACCGCAGTGATCTCCTGCAATTATATAAATGTCTTTTAATTTACTACTAAAATACCAGAGAATGTTGGATTCTGTGGAGCTTTACAGCACAATTTTTTCCTCGAATGTGGATCGGCCTAATATTCCTACTATGTGAAGGATTTACTAGGGGGACGCTTTTAAGTTAAAATTGCGGACTAAGAGATAACTATTGTGATTCTCATTATTCATAGAGTGAAAAACATGTAGCAGCAAATGGATGTAGCTCTCACGTCAAGTGTGATTCACTATAAATCTGTGAGTGCTTGTCTCTGTATCTAATTTCATTTTGCTTAATATTGTTGTCGTGATTGGCATTAAGATCTTAATCCACAACAGAAAAAATCACAACAGCAAGATTTGTTTTGACTCTGTCACACTGATACTACGATTTTGAGGCTTTACCAATTGGAAACACTAAATGAATAGGAAGTGTGTACCTGAAAAGTAGTATCTTGGTCCATCCATACAGGCTGTTGCATCGAGAGAGGCATTCTTGCCGTAAATAGCAATTGATCAAGTTTCTCGACTGTGATTCCAGCAGTTGCTGCTATTTCCTCTTTCATTGGATGATGATTACCTTTTTGAATGCATAATGTTTTTGCTTCTTTCAGTTCGGACAATAGTCCATACACATTCTCCTGCAATATCAATTTGTGTGATTGAACATTTTCAGGAAGTACTCACATTGTTGGAAATTTATTTGAGAAGCACATTTGAAAAAATGTGGGAAAAGGTAAACGTCCAAAACAATAAATGAAGCTGAAATACAGTTTTATGATAAAACGGAATGTTTCAATACTATAAAAAAGCATTATTACTGGCAAACGTAACGTCCCGGAATGTTGAAATATGGCTTTCCTAATTGCTTGCCTTATCCACCGGTAGGCATAAGTAGCAAATCTGCAACCTGCTTGGGGTTTGAATTTCTCTACACTCCTCATAAGACCCATGCTTCCTTCCTGCAATAGACATCCAACCTACCACCAAATAAAATGTCTTCTGTTATAAGGACATAAAAGTTGGCCAAGCACCTATGTTTTGTATAATTGCTTCAAGGACAAAAACACTATTGGACCATATTTAGCCAAACATGTTCTTTACTTATTAAAAAGCAAGTTTTTGTACTAAAGTTACCAATACTTTCTTGGCAAAAAAAGCTATTTCAGGGTTACTGTTTTAAGCTTTGACATATGTTTGGCTAAATTTGACATTACTATTAAATACTTACACATTGTTTTAGTCTTAGCCCAACATGCTCTAGAAATTGAAGAATTTGGGCTACATTCAGTCATGTGGGAGGGTGAAAACAAGGTGAAAGTAATAAAATTATGAGCTTCAGTTCACCTGCTATAGATCCTGAAGGCAGAGCCCACTCTCTTGGTACTGCTTAGCAATGTGAACCACCATGCGAAAATAGGCATAATTTAACTTCTCTCGGATGCTTTTACCACAGTGAAGATGTGACTGCAAGGTTTGACAACTAATCTTAACAGCTTCAGCCCACTCAGACAGAGCAGGTTCACGGGAAAACTGGGTTGTAGCCGACTCTTCACTTCTTCTAGTCTCATTAATTCCTGATCCAAAGTAAGATATTGACACAAGTTACAATCAGATTTAGACCAAAAAAATAAAAAATATTGCATGAATAAACCTGTATTTTCACTTTTAATTCAAACAGTTGTTTTGCTGTTGAAAGTTTTCTAGTTTCTGGTTCAGCGGAGAACAATCATAGGGGATCATTCGGATCAGATCCTTCACCAATTTTTCTCTGTACTTCTGACTTCCCTGGATGGTTGTTCTCCTGAACCTCGAGGTTTAACTTTTGCAGCTCCTTTTAGTTTTCCTCTCCAGAAAACATGTTGACCTCAAAATTATTTTATCTTTCATGGAGGGATTAACCGAACCTCTAGACAGCCAATGGGAAGAACTAATTTAGATATCAATTTGGTAAGATGTTGCGGAAAATAGAGATACAGAGCATATTTGGCTAAGCTTAAATAGTTTACTTATAAGTAAATAGGTAAGTTTTAAAATAATTATTTTTTTATATTGATCAAAATTGAAAATAAGTTACTTATTTTGACAGTAATTTACAATTATATCAAAATAAGTGACATTTTTAGTTAAAAAGTAAGAAAAAAAATCATGTTTGGAAAAAGAAGTTACTTTCAACTAACTTCTATTTATTTTTAAGCTTAGTCAAATATGAAAATACAGATAGAAAGATACTCACCTTGGACTGATAGAGTCGTCAAGATCAACTCCCGACAATTTTGTGCTTTCAGCAATTGAAGCGGACTCTTTGGATGCTGACAAAGCTTTTCTGGCAAGGGAAACAACATTGTGTGGTTCTACAACTGTAACCTTCTCTTCTTTACGAAGTACAGACTGCACGATCAGAGACGAGGACTGAGCTTCCTTTTTCTGTAAGGACGGCAGTCTGCAAGAACCCATCTAGACAATCAGGTAGAAAGTTAGGCGAGGGTTCAACTATGGAGAGAGCTCTACGTATAAAATGTTTGAAAAGTTCCGTATCAAATAACACAGAAAATAAGTTTGAAAGGTCCATTTATCTTACAAGTACCATAAAGCAGGCCAGTGTTGCAACTGAACTTTGAAATCATTTATGTATTGGTCGGAATCAAGAATGTTATTCTCTTCATTTCCTGAGGGAGGTCCCATCAGCCTCCTATCCGACGTTGCCTTTGACCAGAAAAGAATGCACAATATATCGAACACATGGAAAGAGTCACTTGGTGTATACACTAACTGTATATAACTTCAATATTGCCTAGAAAAGTGATATCTGATCGCCAGCACCAAGGGTAAAAGAAGTGATACGGACTAAGAATTGAATAATTAAAACTTTGCATGCCCTCTACCAATTTTTTCCTCTTCACGAAATCTTTGAAGAATTGATCAAATCAAGATCTACGTTTACAGTATTACTCAAATGAAGGTGCTCATCACAAGAGTCTCACCTGAAATCTGTTTTGCTTCTGTTGCAACAATGGCTGGTTTTTATCATATTGTTCTTCAAATAGAATTGAGGAGGGAAAATGTCGACCTAAAGTACTAGTTGACAGAGAGGTAACTGCAGGAGCAACTTGCTCATGAAGCATCAAAACTGCAAAATTTACCAGTAAGATGAAATTAAAGTTTCATTTTTTATTTTTTTTTCAAGAAAAAAAAGAAGATTTCATTACTTTTATCATTAACAAGTATTATGACATCATTCAAACAGACACGTGTCAACAAAATAACAGTTTATGAGACCCCATAAACTGTATGGTGAGAGGAGAGGGGATGCATCTAAGAAGGCAATATGCCCATGTTGAATGCGCATGTTTAGTTTAATCCTTGAATTGTATCAATGGCTTTAAGTAGGACACAACCTTCAATTTTATAAATGTATGTCTAAAGATTTATTCCTACACTTATGACACTTTATTAACTCCTTGTTATAACAACTGATAGTTTTGACTCGTGAAGTGAAGAAAAGCGTAATGAATTGCAGAGATAAGCATTGGATTCAATTTATAGTAACTAGAACCATCTAGGTTTCCACATCTGTTAGGACAGGAGAACCTATGGAATGAACTCAAAATGCATGCTGGATGTACTTAGGTGTGAATCACTTTTAGTTCTGTATTCTGTAAGACCAAAAAGTTCCATGCCAAAATAATAGGTGAACGTTTTATTACTTTTAACAAACAATTATAAGAGTTAAATAAAATATGCTTTCAATTTTAGAGAGCAAATGTGACGCCGAACAGAATAGTGATTCTGCAAGCTAGTGTTACCAACAAATTCACAAGAAAGAACGCAAGATTAACGTCGAAAAATACAGAGAAAACGTCTCTGAAGTTTAAGAAATCTTATAATAATCAATACCCCAAAATAAGTCCACAAGTCGGACTTTATAGCAAAAAAATTCGAATTTTACCGAAAATGGAAAAATTCTAAAAATCACGCTAAATTAGAATAAGGAATAAAATAAGGATTCTGCAAAAAATCTAGCCCAAATCGGGTTAGAAATCATCTCCAAATATGCAATCGAATTATTACCAAAATAGTAAAATTTAACTTAAAATA
>CAIGRB010092276.1:0-13509 GCA_903798255.1 Fraxinus quadrangulata | reverse complement strand
AACCGTAGCCAAAGTTATGGTCAAATTACCGAAACACGTCACAATCACCAAAATTATTCGATCACTTATCATCCTTGCGCCGATCTACCAACTCGTGATACTTTAGATTCATTAACGTATTATCTGACAACTCTGCATCTGACTCGGACCCTCCTGCATTAAAATGCTTAAATCATATTAAAATTGATTGATCATTGATATATATATAGGGGAGCGTTCCCCCTACCAACATTTTTGACATATAATTTTGACAAATAATATGAATCCTTAGATTTAAAATAATCTAATGATCTACATCAATTATACTAAAACTCATAAGTAATTTAAATCATCACATCTAAATATACCTTAATTACTTTTTTAAATCACATATTACCATATAAGAAGCAGTTTTTCCCCCATTAAAAAAAAAAAGGGAAATTGCAATTCTTCTCTCATTCCATCCCAATTGATTGTCGTGTGAATCCAAGAAAAATATACAGATACAAATTGATAAATTCCTAAAAAACTTACGTGGATTGCCAATTTCAAGAACTTGTTTCTAATTAGCAAGCATAAATGGATTGATACATTCATTCCATTATGGATTAAACGTCCGTAAAATTTTATGGTATGACAAAAACAGAAGAAATTGGTCATTTGATTGTGGGCAACAACCCCAAAAGAGAAACATAAAAATAACATGCAGTGTTCTTCCCTCACCACACTTTTCCATGTTTAGCGATATTCCTTATGGCTGGGGCGGCAATGCTACTGTTTTTTTAATAATGACATGGTTGTTGCAACAATTAAACCAACAAAGTTTACTATCCAACCCAACTGTTGAAAAAGACAAATAAAAATACACAAAATAAACATTTCTTTCCTCATTTACACAGACAAACTAAGCAGAAAAAATGTGTTGAGAGTTAAAAGACTATTAATGCAAATCAGTGCCACAAACTACTAAAAACAAAATTTATTTTTTAGATGCCGGGGAAGGAGATGAGAATTAGAGAGGAATGGTGAAGCCGGTGAGAGAAGATTCTGGTCATGATTTTATTTTTTGGAAAAAAAAAAGCTATATATTTGATGAATTTTAAAAGGTAAGTGGTGTATATTTGGATAAGGAAATAAATTTTTTGAAGGATTTCAATATATTGATGAAGACCGTAAGATTTTCTAAGATTCAAGAGTCCAGATTATTTGTCATATTTCTTTGTCAAATATATTGGTTGGCAGAACGCCCCCCATATATATATGAGATAAATGAAAGAAAAAGAGAGAACAATAATATTTAAAAAAAAAAAAAAACAAATGAAGAGCTAAAAATAGAGAGTATTGTTGTTGGAGTGTATAAAAAGTTTTAATCTCTAAATTTAAAGATGCTCCCTATTATACATAAGATGCTCTTTATAAATATGAGTCTCTTAAAGATGTTCTAATTTATTAAATCCTTTCCTTTTTGCTAAGGCCCTGTTTGGTACGGATTAAAATCAGATTTTAATCTAAGTCAAAGTCAAACAATCAATATTAATCACATTTTTCATGAGTCCACAGGTTTTCAATCACACATTTCAAAAACTTCTATCACAATCTACTAAAAATCTAATTTTAATCCCCACTGAACACCATCTAAATCTTATAATACATATCTTCAAACTAACAATAGTAAACCACGTAGCTTCCATAGAGTATCAGATTAAATATCGGATTATTGTTGTAGTATCAATGTGTAAAAGAAAGTCATGTGCAATTAGAATGTGCTTCGATAGCTTGGTAACTACATAAAAATAAAAAAGAAAACATAACATAATTTATAAATTGGAAGTGTCAAGGTGTTACAGGGTTTTGTCATGTAAGGTTTTCCAGAACAAAGACTAAAAGAGAAGGATTATGATTCACACCAGGGGCGGACCCAGCACCCGGCGAGCCCCCGCGGCCGCCCGTGCTGGATCCGCCGGAACAATTTTTTTTTTGTTGATAATGAATAATATTTTTAGATTATATAACTGGTAATTTGTTTTATTTTCAAATGTTTCTCATAGCTTAGTTGGTTAGTGCTCCCATATTCATATAGGAGGTCATGATTTCGAACCTCTTTCCACCATTTTTATTGTGAAAGATTTTTAATTCTTTAATTCTAACCAAAATTAAATGGCTTAGGAGGGGGGATTCGAAACCGTGACCTCCCCCTTAGAATATTGGAAGTTTGACCATTGTGGCAACTACTGAATTTGTTATTAAATTTACTAGAATAATATATGTTGCATTTTAGTGGGTTTTATGCAATTCCAAAAAATTGAACCCGTGCATTCCTTTAAATTTTACAAAATTTGGGTACAATATTATTTGATGAATATTGCTCATTTTTAAAACAAAATTATATATATGCTCCCTATTATACATAAGATGTTCTTTATAAATATGAGTCTCTTAAAGATGTTCTAATTTATTAAATCCTTTCCTTTTTGCTAAGGCCATGTTTGGTACAGATTAAAATCAGATTTTAATCTAAGTCAAAGTCAAACAATCAATATTAATCACATTTTTCATGAGTCCACAGGTTTTCAACCACACATTTCAAAAACTTCTATCACAATCTACTAAAAATCTAATTTTAATCCCCACCAAACACCATCTAAATCTTATAATACATATCTTCAAACTAACAATAGTAAACCACGTAGCTTCCATAGAGTATCAGATTAAATATCGGATTATTGTTGTAGTATCAATGTGTAAAAGAAAGTCGTGCAATTAGAATGTGCTTCGATAGCTTGGTAACTACATAAAAATTAAAAAGAAAGCATAGCATAATTTATAAATTGGAAGTGTCAAGGTGTTACAGGGTTTTGTCATGTAAGGTTTTCCAGAACAAAGACTAAAAGAGAAGGATTATGATTCACACACGCCCAACGTTAATAGAGCAGTCTCGTTACTTTTTTCCTAGCCATCTCACTAATTTGAAAACTTCTATCACCTTATCCATCAATGTATCAAAGCTTGGCAATTATCTCACAATTCACCACCATAAATTGATACAAGATAAGAAAATTAAAACAAATTCCTTAATTTAGTAACAGTAATAGAATCACGTAGGGCTAAAAGAGAAGTCAAAATTGAAACGATTAATCTGCATTCAAGATAAAACAAAACTCGAGATATAATAATACGTGCACATTTGGTAGTACTTTTAGGTGCTTAAAAGATGTGCATCCTACGAAATGTGTGGATAAAAAGTATATTGAACTTTAAAAAATTAAGCTTTGCCAAACATGCTCTAAAATCACAAATTGGCATCAACTCTATAAATATAGATTACGGAAAGAAATATATCCTCATCCTTATTCGGAACCAAGTTGAATTCAAACAAGACTCTCACACAAGACCTCCAGTAACTATGAATAGAACATCCTAAAGCCCTAAGATGCAGAGACATGTCGATAAGAGATTTTTTAAAATGTTCTGATACCACAAGTCGCCGACACGCTACATTTATATATTATAGTTATTAATTTTTTTTATTGAAATATTTTAAATAAAAGCATCTATTTGTTATTTAATAACAACTATGATTTAAAAATATATAATATTTTCATAAAAAATGACGTGTGTTCGAAAAGTGTCGGTATCCAACGTGGACACGCCACCCGAGTTGAAAGTGTACGTGCAACACAACTCAGGCCAAAAGCTTTTCAGGTACCCTGATCGTATCTTTATGGACATTTGATGGTCATGCACGTGGGAATGCCTCGCGAGAATTCAACATCACATTTTGCAGCTTATTAGAAGCCGGAGTTATTTTGAAGACTGTTGACATCAATATAAACGCCATGGACTGATAGACATAATTTGACAACAACACTTTCAAAATGAGATTGTTAAGAATAACGTAACAACATTTTACACAAACATAGATAGAAACATAAATGCCACAAATAAAGAAAACAAATTTTAAGAAAATTAAGCAGCATGTAGTGAAAATGTAAGAAATCCTGTTTCTAGTTCTTCAAAACACAATTCAAGAACAGTGGGAATTCAATTACCATACCTGAAGAAGAAGATGATAATGAAGAAGAAGAGAAAGCAAGATTTCTGATATGGTTCCTAGGAGGAAATTGTGAAGGTGAAGAAACCAAGCTCCTTCCTGCCTCCATTACACAAATACTTATAATTTGGGAGTTGGGAAAAAAGACAAAGAAAAAGAAAAACAGGCTTTTCAGTATTCTATTGTACGATAACTTGTGTGCATTTCATCAAGTTCTTTGCAGATTGAAAATGTAAAGGAAGATTAGAAGGGAAAAATTGGGAGTTTGAAGTTGCCAGTATATACAAGAATCAGACTGTTGATAAACCCATCATTCCAATGGATTAGCTTGTTTTCAGCTTGATATTCTTGATTGACTATGCCCCTGATATTTTCAATAATTACGTTTTTTTATCCTCTTCTTTCTTTAGCTCAATCCATATTATGCCTAATTTTAACTGTTACGAGGAAGAAAAATATAACTGAAAGTTATTCTTATCTTTGTGATGACACACACACTACAAATAATGTCTCTTATTTCATTAATCCACATTCAATTTGAAGAAATTACTTTAAAATAAGATGCTACTTGAGTTGAATCGCTTGAATCTTGTCGAGTCTTGAGAGGAGATCTGGACAAGTTATAGGCCCAACTTTATCTCCATCAGTGGCGTACAACTCTCGATGACTTATCTCCAGTGTCAAGCAGCTCATATCAATCGGTGGCGTGCAACTCTCGACGACTTATCTCCACCGCCAAGCATTGGCGGCTCATTGCACGCAGCGGCGTGTCCTTCTCACTATTCGAATCAGAGGCAGATCAAAATTTCCTCTACATTTTCCTCTCGTCACTCATTAGAGGCCTTCCAACAGCCTGGCTTTGTTTCTCTCTTCTTTTGATTTTGTGGTGGCGAGAGTTTTAATGGATTTTGCATTTTATTAAGGTATAGGTACAGGAGGCGGTGGCGGTAGCCGTGGCTTGTTTGGAAATTTTGTTGTTGGCGGTGGAGGTTGTTGTGTGGTAGAGGTGGTGGACATAATGGATTTGAGGAGACGGTGGTGGTGGTGGTGTTGTGGTACGGCATTTAGTTGTTGACAATGTTGGAGTGGTGGCGCAGAGGGTCGTGATGGTGCAGCTTTTGTTGTGGATCTGATTTGTTGATTTTTTTAGGCAACAGTTTTGTTGGATCTTGTTGGTGGCAATGGTTTTGGTGGTTGGGACGGTGGTGTTTGTGGTGGTAATTTTGAAATTAAAAATGAAAGTTGTTGGATGTGGTGGCGGCGGTGGTGCCACGATCGATTGGGGGGTGGTAAGTGGTATTAAGAGGGTTTGTGACCAATTATTTGAGATTGTGGCCAAAATTTTAAATATTTTGTGACTAAAAAATAACATGTGACCATAGTCACCTAAAAACTTAAGTTGTAACTTATAAAATTTGTAATTTGTAATCAATAAATAAAGTGTGACCTATAAAAATTTTAATTTGTAACTGTGAAATAATTCTCATGTATAATTTTTAATTTGTGATTGAAGAATAATTTATAACCAATTAATTCAAGAATTTGTGATCAAATTATATAAAATTATGACCTTAATATATTTAATTAATAAAATATATTTTATTTAATTATTAAGAACTAAAATTTAATAATATCTCATTTTTGAAGTTTTAAACCTTACTTATTAATTTTGAAATGAGTCATAATTAATCTCATAGATATCAAATTTTTCCAAAAAACAAGAAAATAGTAGTTTCCAAAAGATCCTTAAATAGAAATGTTATTTTCTGATGATGGTGGTGGCATGAAACGTTATATTGAAGAGGTCTAGATCTTCTTTATTAAAAGTCTATAACTTAACACAATAAATACACTCACACATATTCCCTACTTAAATAACTTAATGTAAAAATGCAGCCCAACAAAATTATAACTCTATATCACTGTTATGTAGCTTCTGTCTATTCGGATTTTGTAAAATCTGCAGATAAAAGATAAAACACAATTCTTGACTAGGTAACTATCATCAAAAGCTACCAGCAGTAATTAACATCACTTCTCATAAAGAGCTTCTGCAGCCATCATCTCCGTCTCTTCGCGAGTTTGCATTGAAGGAGAGGAAAACTCGTAAAAATTGTAGCAGAAGATCAAAGCAAGCTTTAACTGCTCATTACCCTCTGTTTGGTGTAAAACATGTCATCACCATGTACAACACCTCTTTTTTGGTGTATACGCCGAAAATAATTCCATATTTACACTCTTGATCCTTCGCAATCAGGTCTCTTTACAGGCTTTCACGAGCACATCCAAATGAGTCAACGTCCATCGCCAATTTTCTTATTCATAAGTCTCCTTTTACCTTGAGCTTTAGTTTCCCCAGGAGTTGGCTTTCGCTCTCTACGTTTCAAAGGTGGCTGTGGATTGCCTACCCCAGTCGATGCTTCCACTATTTGATTCACCATTTCCAAAACTTCACTCATATTTGGGCGTGCTTTTCGATGTCTGGCCAAGCAGCGGTTGGCTACATTCGACAGCTTCTGGGCTGATTTGTGGAAATGCTTCCCTTCAAGCCTTGGGTCTAATATTTGCTGAAACTTCTTAGTATCTGATAAGTATGGTCTTATCCATTCTAAGAGTTTTTGCTCCTTTCTGGGGCGATTTCGATCCAAGGGGCGCCTACCTGTAATTAGTTCAAAAAGAAAGACACCATAGCTCCACACATCACTCTTGGATGTGAGACGACCAGTTTGAACGTACTCAGGAGCAGCATATCCCATTGTTCCAACAACCTGATCAGATAGAGATACTAGATGAATATGCGACCAAAAAGTAAAATCAAACCAATAAGATAATAGTTTGACATAATTGCAAGAGACATTTGAGAGTCTAACTATGCCATTTGTGATGCTTGATGCAGTTATAAGAAATCGGGAAAATGCCAAAGATGTATGAGTTCATAGAAAAGATGGTGGAACCTACAACGTGAAATATTAATGACAGCATTGACAGAAGGCAAAGGCAAACAGAGGAGATAGCAATATGAAATGGAATAATGCAGATAATTGCAACTAAATGGATGTAGCGGTTCATCAAACGGAGTGATAAATCAGAACAAGGCTTACTTTGTTGTTGATAATGCGTGCATCCATAGCATCAGAAGTACAAGAAAAACATAATGTTGCAGGACACTACACTTGACAAGAACCTATTTGTATTTGTCAAGTGTCTAAAGCTGTGTTAGCATTCCAAGTTATATTTTTAACAAGCCTCGCAAGGCCCATTGCCTTAGGAAGAAAATGTTTGTACCGTATATACTGCACGAACCTTATATACAAGCTACCAAGAATTATGTTAAGGGTGTGTATGAGCCACATTATTTTGAAAGAATGTATTTTGGAATAGTAAATTGATAGAGAATGTATGGTTGAAAAAGAAGGAAAAATTATTGATGTGATGAAAAATATTATTTTATTGAAGAATGTAGTTGAAAATGAGTAGAATAATGAGAATATTTTGTAAGAATGTATTAAATTGATGGAGAATGTGTGGTTGAAAAAGAAGGAAAAGTTATTGATGTGATGGAAAATATTATTTTATTGAAGAATGTGTGGTTGAAAATGAGTAGAAGAATGAGAATGAGAATTTTAATTTCATTGTGTATCAAACAGGGGCTAAATTTGAATCACAAATTCTGAGTATTCACATTAGAAGTAGATAATACAATATAGCTAATAATTTAAAATATTTCCATTACAACGATCTGGGTTTAAATAATATTAAGTCAATGCCATTCTACTGTATTATTAGTCCGCTGATAGAAGAAATACACCAATTAATATCGTGTCAAAAAGATCCCACAACATAATATATGAACACTGACTAGAGATCTAAAGCCCTGTTTGATGGGGATTAAAATCAAATTTTAATAAAAGTCGATGAAATGTGTGGTTGAAAAGTTGTGGATCTCATGAAATATGTGGTTAAAATTAACTGTTGACTCTGACATAGATTAAAATCTTGATTTTAACTTCTACCAACATATGTCACACTTTTTTTTTGTTTCAATAACAAAATAGGAGATAGTTATTTGGTTATTAATCAGGAGATTTGAACCAGAACTTTATCCCCGAGTACTAGAGTTTGGATGTTTTAAATAACACAAACGAGGGAGACAATAACCATAATGTAAAGCGAGCATACCGCAGTTGATACATGACTCAGTCCTTCTGCAGGGCCCAATCGAGCCAATCCGAAGTCTGATAACTTAGCATTCCATTGCTCATCTAGGAGAATGTTTGAAGATTTGAAATCTCGGAAAATGATCTACGGTGTATAGAAATTAGAACATGAGAAACATCAATCGTAATGCATGAGAATGCAAGAGAATAACATTTCATCTATGATACATCGACATGGACACTTGACTGACATTTCAAAAAAGCACTAATAGACACATTGTTAACACGTAGATTAAATTCTTCATTTATATAGAATAAATTTCGTTTTATACTTGTAATTAATTTTTCTTGTTAAAATCTTTTAAATATGAGTATTTATTTGTTATTTAATAACTTTGAGTTAAAAATATATAATATTTCTAATTAAAAAAGAAAAAGAAAAATGATTACAGTAGTGTTCAAGGAGTGTCGGTATCAAAACGTGTCGAATATGGATACACTACCCTAATTAAAGGGTCTGTGCGACAAAGCATTTCATTGGACACATTCAAGTTCATATGATTTTATTCCTGTTTGTAATGAATATAGGATATGTTCGGTATGCAATACGGATACAAACGGATAATTGAATACACAAGATTTTATCTTCTTTTTCTTCTTTATTGTTCAATACTCTCCAATTTAACTTACCAAACATGCTAATAACATCCAAATCAACAAAGAAAAATAAATCTAACATGCTAGTTATGAAAGGATAAGTGGGGAACGAGATCAATTAACATTCGATAAACGAATAGATGACCTGAAAATCCATTTCCTCATGCAGGTACGCTAAGCCACGAGCTGCATCTTGGGCTATCTTCAGCCTCATATCCCAAGAGAGAGGTGCCTCTGACTTAGTCGATAAATGGTCTTCTACACTTCTGTTAGGCATATATTCATATATTAGAAGCCGCTGGATTCCTCTTTCATCATCTTCAGCACAATAGCCAATGAGCTTCACGAGATTTGGATGTTCAACAACACCAAGAACATTAACTTCTGTCACCCATTCTTTATGACCCTATTATGTAAAGCCATGAATTATTTGTTAGCAAAGAAGATTCATCTCTCCGACTACGAGAAATCATTTCAGAGTTCAATTAACTATGTACTACTATAAGAAAAGTAACCAACCACAAAAAAGAACGAAAGTCCAACATTTGGCATCATAAGAAGTAAAATAGATTTTCACAGCCTAACGCGTGTTGGAAATGCAATTTAAAAAATGTCAGCAAAAGTGCAATCTCCCGTTTATTTATGAGCCTCTTGAAAAGGTCCGGTTTTATTTAAGTGCTGACTTCTTTTTCCCAGTTGGATCATGCTCACACGTTATAGTAGTGTTGCCTTCAACTTTAGCCAAAAAAAATAAGAAACTTCAGAGAATCTCCATGTTTGTGTCTATTCCTTATATATATATATATATTCTCTAAACGTTAGCTGAAATCAGATCTTACACATTTGTTCTAGAGAATGTTAATTTCGATTTACTACTGAAAAAGAACAAGCAAAAACCAGAAAAACAAGTTTAAAATGAAAGAGAACGTGCCTGCATTCCTCTTGCACCGAGCTGTTTAACAGCGATGTCAAGTTTTTTAGTTGGATCTTCAGAATCCCTTATCACACCTTTAAACACACATCCAAATCCACCTTCCCCGAGCTTGGTAGAGCGGCTGAAATTTTTTGTAGCTTGTTTGAGCTCCGAAAATGTAAAAACTTTGAGATTGCTGGGCCTTTCGGACAAATTTGGAAATTGGCTCCTTCCTCTGGATTCTGTGCTTGTATCTGAAACATTCTGAGAATTGAATTCAGATCCTTGTGGCCTCACTTCCTGATCAGTAAAAAAGGACTGAACAGAATTCAACGTTGTCGTCTTCGGTTCCCCCTTCTTCTTTCCGATGTAGAATTGAAAACACTTCATGACCCTAAATATTTTGCAATACCCCTCACTGAAGCTGTGGACATAGAGCTCGTGAAAATAAGTAACATACTTAAGGGCATGTTGTTATGCGCTACTCATCAGTATATTGGATAAAATTTAGATCCTTGTTTCCTTAATATTATCGAGTACTTTTCAATCTACCTTACAAAATATCCCACAAAGGATTTACTAACTAAAATCATATTAAATATTATAAATAGAAAAAGAAAATGGAGTGTCTGAAAGAAACAGGAAAGCATTCTAACATTAGCAACTTGTAATTTATTCTCTGAATAACAAGGGCAGAAACAAACACCTATTATGAGCAAGAACCTAACCAAATGGATGAGATCTATACTTGAAGAACTCATCACCAACAAGTCTATCTGCTTTTGGCATACAGATTTCGCAGGCAGTTTATTCAATCAAAAAGACAGTGGGCTTTATGACTTCGTCCGAACCAGCCCAAAACATAAACCACTTAAAACATAAAGCATTGAACAATCTCATTTCCATATAGTTCTCACTAAAATCAAACCCGACATACCAGGAATCCAAGCCAAAAGAAAGGAATATTATCCAAGGCAACATATAAAAGAAAAATAAATTCACAAGTTCTTCACACACTTCTAAAAATAAAATCACAAGATTATCTGGTAGAGAGCCTCTCTGTTTGTGGTGTGGGTAAAAAAAAATGGGAGGGAAAAGGATTTCATGTACAACCAACCTAACAGAAATTCAGTAAATTCGATGACCTAATCTATCTGATACATTTGCTGCTATGATCATTGTATAATAAAATTAACACCCCTAAAAGGCCATGCTACATGAAACTACATCACATATCAAGCTACGAAATGCAAAATCCAATCCCTAATTCAATCTCTCTCATGATTAGCAGATAAATTCAATTCACAAATACAGGATATAGCATGCATAATTTCGTAAAGAGCCTTGAAATTTTCAAATGAATTACTCAGAAACATTGTGTAACAAGACTATACCTTTCTGTTTCTTAATCGGACCCAGAAAGGCTGCTGTTCTTTTCCTGATTTCCAATTTACCAAGAACACCCAATCTTTGATGTGTTTCAAAGAGACCAAGACTACACCTTAGGCTGCATAATCAAATAAAGAACCCGTGCAAATCTCAGTTATACAACTCAAAAACCCTTGCTCAACAAGTTTTAAATAACTCGGTTATTTTTTGACCCAATCTTTATGACTAGATACCAAGAATTCAGACTGCATAATCGAAATAAAAACCCACATTCAATTTCCAATTATCTAGCCCAAAATCTGGTCTATCAAGACTTTACCTTTATTCTTCTTCTCAATCTGATGCCAGAGACTGATCTTCCTTCTTCTTTGTAAAAATTACGAGACGAAGAAAATTCAATCTTTTAGGTACTATTACGGGGAGATCAGCAAGATACATTTCCAAAGCCAGAATAGGGGCACAAAGACTTTGACGACTCAAAGAGAAGTCTTACGCATTACACAAGGCAAATAATAATTCGGGGATTTGCATTGGAAGTTACAAATCTTTCAAAATAATGCATATAGCACCCAAAAACTTTTAAATAGTAGCAGTTAATCTCAAAATCTTTCAGAATTTTACGACATAAGGACCTTTGTATGGTTTTCATCAAAAATTAATTAGATGGTAAAAATCCAAATCTTTATTTGATCAATTTTAAAAAGGACAAAATGATGACTTTATATTTTCACTTAAAACAATTAAAATACTAAATAAAAGAACCAAAAAGAAAAGAATAATATCACTTGTACATAGTCGTCCCCCCTCCAGTCTCCCACTCAGCAAAACACACGATCATATTCTTCTCCACTTCTCCAATCAAAAAATCAAAAGGCTAAAAAATTAGAAATGGTAATAAAGTCATATTGACCATCAAATCGTTTTGCATGTCAACCTTGTTATTTTTAATAGTACAACCAATCAATCAGGCAGCGAGACAAATAAAACAAAAACAAAACAAAACAAAAAAAGGATATTTCTTCAACCTGTACAATGAAGAAAGAAAGAAGAAACATAGATGTGTAGATTCTTAATGCATCAATATACATACATGCACTCAACCGTATGTGTATGTATGTTATACCATTTTCCCATTTTATTTAATAGAAATTGAAATTTTTTTTCCAATTTTCAGAGGAAATTGAGAGGTGATTTATAGAGAATTCTTGGTAATAATTACTCATCCGTCCCATTTTATATAAGCTGATTTTGTATTTTAAACGGATTAAGAAATCTTATTTAATTTTATTGTAAAATCATTTTTTGCCAAAAACTTTCCTCATTTAGCCTTATTTAATTATCAATAACTAATAGTAAATTATTATTGAAAATAGTAAACAAATGAGGGAGTAATAGTAAACAAACAAAATAAAACATTTTCAATAAAAAAACAAGATTGTATAATTAGAACAAAAAAAAAATCAACATATATAAATGAGACTCGAGGAGTAATAAAAATATAGATTTCACATAGTGATAGTACTAATTTTTTTATTAGAGAAGTGGAGTAAGTGTATACCTGTGTGCTTGATAGGGTAGGAAACAAGAGGCAGCAACAATAAGAAAGGAGGTGGTGGCTGGGGTAGGAGTTTGTAGTGTGGGCGGGGTGGGGGTGAATAAATTTTTTTTTTTATTTTGATTGTTTTAAGCGAAAAATGTGGAGTTTTCATTTTGCCCTTTCTAAGATTTGTCAAATTAAGGTCGGGTACGTGACTTTTGATTACTTAACTGATTTTTGGACGGAAACAATCTAGAGGTTTTATATCGCACGATTTTGAAAGAATTGGGTGTTATTTGTATTATTCTGAAAGATTTGAAACCTCTACTATAAATTTTCCTAATAATTATGACTCACAAAAGATTTCAAAAATCAAAATTGATTTATAAATACCGTACAACGTCATAACTTTTCATCACATAAATGGTGATAACTGACAAAGACCTTAAATGAGGAGGTCAGGTGTGAAGGCGGCCTATTACAAGGACTAGGACACACATTAAAGAGTGAGAAATTTTGCATCGTAAATGACCGAGAAAAAGTCTTCACAGGGGAAGGGACAATGCGTTATTGAGGTCAAAAGTCAATGAACCTTATTTCTTTCTGGGTAATTGGCACAAAATACTTCTAAGTTTTGTTTTTATCGTGGAATACTCATCTATTCTTTCGTAACATTAACTCTTCAACAGTATATATTTTATAGCAAAATAATATTTAATCAATTTTATATAATCACATATTTTTTTCATACAAAGATTACATCATTAGTTACGTCACATAATCACAAGATAATGTTTGATTTTGCACGGACCCTAGTCAATTTGGG
>CAIGRB010092268.1:8363-32299 GCA_903798255.1 Fraxinus quadrangulata | reverse complement strand
AATTCTAGATGAACTGGACATGTACGAAACCAAATTCTAGATGAACTGGACATACACCAAACCAAATTTCCAATCTCATGAACTGAGCATATACCAAACCAAATTTCAGATTACCTACTATAACCAAAAGTTTAAAGAAAAACTCCTAACAAACTTAAGAGGAGAAAATACCCAACTCCCAACAAAAGCCAACAACAACCAACTAAATCAACACAAAACCAAATCGTTGCCATACATCTCGCCTCTACTGTAGTTCACCGTCGTCGCCAGAAGAAATAGGAATATAAACCAGACAGTACAGAATCCACAGTGCCCCACCGAATAGTGCAGCTGCTATGCGTATTCACTACGCATCTTGACCCATTGAAACCGTTAAGTGAGCAGAAAGACCTTATTGTTTGGATATGAACTGAACCCAAGAAAAAATTCTTCATAATGTTGCACAATACCACCGGAATGTGATGCAAAGAAAAATAAAATTGCTAGTCGGACGAGTGGCTCAAGGCCGCCACTCGCCGGAAACGAAATTCAAAGGTTAATTTGTTTCGGATCGTAACCTCTCTGATACCATGTGAAGAATATTATAAATTGTATATAATAAACTTATTTCTATTAGAAAGTAAAAGACCCTATTTATATGGCTATAAATAACTCTAAAAGGAAAGATTGCATAATAATTATACAATCATCTATTAAAGAAAATAACCTACACTATTGAAAAAATATCATAGAGATTATTCTTTCCATATCTTCAACACTTGGCCCAACCCCTTCCATGTCACCACCACTCTTTTCGCCCTATTTCACTGAGCTATGGGAACCTCCGGCTAGTGTGGCAGATTTATTATTAGAGGATGGGAGTTGGAATGGGAAGGCAATCTTCTACCAGTTGATACAGAGCTCATTCTTAACATACCTGGTGACGTATCAGGTGTTAGTGATATGCAATTTGGCATTTTGACGAGAAGGTTAAGTACATGATTGAATCAGGATACCGGCTGGCAATGTCACTACAAAAATTGAACTCCCAAGCCCGTTATCCGGCTGGTCGAGTAAAATCAAATTCTTCCGAGATTTTGAGACACGGCATATCCCAGTAAGAAGCACGTGAGAGATGTGAAAATGGGGTGGTGGAAAGTGCACTACACTCATTCAAATAAGAAAGGTTCATTAAGGTTTGGGGAATGAGCTTGTTTGCCTAATGGATGCGACTGGCTTTTTGCTGCAAGCTTGGCGAGTGTGTTCAAAGCCTGAGATGGAACTACTTATGGTTATTAATGGTGCTATGGCGGGAATAGAAACTTGTATTGGAGTTCAACGCGAGCCTGCTAGAATTCTTGAAGGTGTAGTTGGTTTTCTTGCTGAATATCACTGTTGAGAATAAACTTGGCACTGACCCACAATCTGGGGTTGCTGCTGAGATGCGTAGGCGGCGAATGTTGTCAAGGAGGGTCATAGTTTCTAGGGCGTGGGGATCATTTTCAGGAACTATAAAGGAATGATGATTACTGCAATGTTGAAATCAGTTTGCAAGTAATATGTCGAAATCGAAGAGAAGCTAATGGGGCTGCTCTTGTACTTGGAAAATTAGCTCTCTCCGCATTTCACTATAATGCCTGGCTCGATAGCGTCCGACAAGCATTTTAAATGTTCTTGCAGCTAACTATCATGAATAGTATTTGCTATTCTAAATTCTATGAGGGAAAAAAAAAAAACTCTGATAACTCGTGGGAACACAAAGGAATTGTCAATTAGTTTCCACAAGTTGAGACGTTCATAACCTGGAAAAATAAATTTGAAGATTAAATTTATAAGATAGCTACAAAAACTGAAGTAACAAATAACTTATATCCTTGCTTATATTACAAACCATTTTAAAGCTACTCAACCCATACTTGGTTCTTCACAAGATGATCATAGGATAAGTACTAAACCACTCATGTCATAATTATTCAACAAAATATAGAAGCAAACAACTCAAGAATCCTGAAACCACACATAAATCCATATCAGGGCTGCGGTTTTTCAACGCGAATAGTTACTTTCATGCCTCTACGGCAGAATCCTTTTCCGCTAATGAAATAGTAAGTTTTTGTAACATTGAGAGGAACAACGTCCCTTCCAGCACCGGCGGTCCAGTTGTGAAGGGGGTGATTGGAATTGCAGTTCATGTAATCTCTCTTGTTTACCTCAAGTACATTCATGTGGTGCCTGTCATACACGAAGACTGAAACGAAAAGGCCAGTTATTAAATGCTAAACACGATGTACGCGCATGGAAAGAAAATAAGCTCAAAATTCTACACAACGTAAACTAGCAGACACGGCAAGATGGGTCAAAACTCAAAATAAATCTTTACATGAAGTTCAATAAGAAACATGTATTTAACTATAATTATCGTTGGCCGTGTGGAGAGGAGTATTCCTACATAATATAAAGGATTTCTTTATAGGGATGTTTCTATGAGAGACTCAAACTAGAAGGTGAGATATTACCTTTTTCCTTATGGTGAAAACCTGCGGCGGCGAATGGATATAACTCTTACGTCTGTGTAACGTTTTTAATTATGCTAATCATTTCTTTAGTAATCAAGATTAGGACTTAATTTGTAACAACTAGCACACTTTGGTCAATTTTGGCTAGTATTAACATTTTGCTCAACCAATATGTCGTTAGTGAGTTCATAATTAACCATGGATAGCCAAATGAAAGGTGAAACTTAGTAATTGAAGAACCAATGTGCATGAGTTAGATAAAAGTCCAAAAGAATGAACTTATGGCTCAATAAAATGTATTGAATTTAAAAGAGAGAGGTTTGGGAAGATGGGATGCCATTTTTCTTTCGTAAATTTCCTTTTTATCAAAGTGAATTATTGCAGCGACGGAAGATAACGTGGTCTCACATTGAGGCAAATCTCTATAAAAATTCACGTGTTCTTGTGTATTTATTTTCTTACTGAGATTTTATTTCTCTTGGTGGTATAAAATAATGGTTTCTAACTCGTAATAGAAACTACTATTACATTTTGACAAATTCTAAAACTACTTCCAAGCGTGAAAAATTAAACAAACCAAAACTCAATAAACTATAAGCATGTTTGGTATGTATTGAACCACCTCATCTAAAAGTTTAAACTGTTACACATAAAACTAACAGTAGAATTATTTCTACAAATCGGAGTTGCTTCTAGTGTTGTTCCATCAGTGAAAGTTGCTGAAATCGAAAGGGTACATTGGGTAGTAGAACTTATTTTATTGAAATCAAACCACTGCAAATTAAGCATTCGTTTGTCAAATTTATAAATAGTTTATGATCAGAGAGTAAAATGAATATCAGTGGAGGCTAACTTTGCAATTCTTCATCTTCCCTCATTTACAAGCAACAAAAACTAAGCTGTTTACATTATGTATCAATTAACTGACACAAGATACAAATTAACACTCTACTGCACTGCTAAAATTTCATACTGTAAATGTGGTTAAATTTCATAGACAAGGCATCTTTTTGACAAAACCAGCTGGAATAATCTTAAAAGAAAAGCTCAAAAAGCATAGTTCTGAATATAAAAACAAGAGAAAGAAAGAGCATACAGAGCCAATCGCCGAGATAGAAATGTTTGCCTTTAGTCCAAATGGCGTAGTTCACATTTGAAGTCCACCCCATGTTAGCTCCGACGATGAAACGCGTTGCAGACGCCTCCGTCGGAATCATCACCAGCACCATGCATGTCAACACCAATGCCGCCGCAGGCCACCCTATGCTCCGCCGCAGCCCCTCCATTTTTCGCAGTCTTTTGTAATCTGCTCTGATAAACTAATCTCTCTTTTTAATGCGTTATACATGTGTTGACTTACAATGTTATATTTTTGTCATTGTTTTGGCAGGTTGACCAGCAAAAATATTCGCTTGTCCAAGTCACGAAATTCCCCTTTAGCTGTGGGGACGGAGGGACGGGAGACAGCTCCAGTGATTTTAATATTTTTCTCAACTTACATAGAGATTTTTTAATGTACATATAACATATATTTTGAATATAGATCTGACTTTGTTCATCTTTGGGTGATCAAGTTGCCAAATTTCCAAATCTTATCTTGATTGCTTCACTACTAAAGAGTAATGCTATTTATAATGATGACTACCTGTAGTCGTCTTACGTAATATATATGNGTAATATGTCGAAATCGAAGAGAAGCTAATGGGGCTGCTCTTGTACTTGGAAAATTAGCTCTCTCCGCATTTCACTATAATGCCTGGCTCGATAGCGTCCGACAAGCATTTTAAATGTTCTTGCAGCTAACTATCATGAATAGTATTTGCTATTCTAAATTCTATGAGGGAAAAAAAAAAAACTCTGATAACTCGTGGGAACACAAAGGAATTGTCAATTAGTTTCCACAAGTTGAGACGTTCATAACCTGGAAAAATAAATTTGAAGATTAAATTTATAAGATAGCTACAAAAACTGAAGTAACAAATAACTTATATCCTTGCTTATATTACAAACCATTTTAAAGCTACTCAACCCATACTTGGTTCTTCACAAGATGATCATAGGATAAGTACTAAACCACTCATGTCATAATTATTCAAAAAAATATAGAAGCAAACAACTCAAGAATCCTGAAACCACACATAAATCCATATCAGGGCTGCGGTTTTTCAACGCGAATAGTTACTTTCATGCCTCTACGGCAGAATCCTTTTCCGCTAATGAAATAGTAAGTTTTTGTAACATTGAGAGGAACAACGTCCCTTCCAGCACCGGCGGTCCAGTTGTGAAGGGGGTGATTGGAATTGCAGTTCATGTAATCTCTCTTGTTTACCTCAAGTACATTCATGTGGTGCCTGTCATACACGAAGACTGAAACGAAAAGGCCAGTTATTAAATGCTAAACACGATGTACGCGCATGGAAAGAAAATAAGCTCAAAATTCTACACAACGTAAACTAGCAGACACGGCAAGATGGGTCAAAACTCAAAATAAATCTTTACATGAAGTTCAATAAGAAACATGTATTTAACTATAATTATCGTTGGCCGTGTGGAGAGGAGTATTCCTACATAATATAAAGGATTTCTTTATAGGGATGTTTCTATGAGAGACTCAAACTAGAAGGTGAGATATTACCTTTTTCCTTATGGTGAAAACCTGCGGCGGCGAATGGATATAACTCTTACGTCTGTGTAACGTTTTTAATTATGCTAATCATTTCTTTAGTAATCAAGATTAGGAATTAATTTGTAACAACTAGCACACTTTGGTCAATTTTGGCTAGTATTAACATTTTGCTCAACCAACATGTCGTTAAGTGAGTTCATAATTGACCATGGATAGCCAAATGAAAGGTGAAACTTAGTAATTGAAGAACCAATGTGCATGAGTTAGATAATCATTATCAATTATTAAAAACAGAGGTTAACCTAAAGTCCAAGAGAATGAACTTATGGCTCAATAAAATGTATTGAATTTAAAAGAGAGAGGTTTGGGAAGATGGGATGCCATTTTTCTTTTGTAAATTTCCTTTTTATCAAAGTGAATTATTGCAGCGACGGAAGATAACGTGGTCTCACATTGAGGCAAACCTCTATAAAAATTCATGTGTTCTTGTGTGTTTATTTTCTTACTGAGATTTTATTTCTCTTGGTGGTATAAAATAATGGTTTCTAACTCGTAATAGAAACTACTATTACATTTTGACAAATTCTAAAACTACTTTCAAGCGTGAAAAATTAAACAAACCAAAACTCAATAAACTATAAGCATGTTTGATATGTATTGAACCACATCATCTAAAAGTTTAAACTGTTACACATAAAACTAACAGTAGAATTATTTCTACAAATCGGAGTTGCTTCTAGTGTTGTTCCATCAGTGAAAGTTGCTGAAATCGAAAGGGTACATTGGGCAGTAGAACTTATTTTATTGAAATCAAACCACTGCAAATTAATCATTCGTTTGTCAAATTTATAAATAGTTTATGATTACAGAGTAAAATGAATATCAGTGGAGGCTAACTTTGCAATTCTTCATCTTCCCTCATTTACAAGCAACAAAAACTAAGCTGTTTACATTATGTATCAATTAACTGACACAAGATACAAATTAACACTCTTTGCAATTCTTCATCTTCCCTCATTACAAGCAACAAATAGCACTCTGTGTGGTATCTCATAGCAAATCCAAATAGGTCCATTTTCTCGATTTTAAAAATATTATGGGCCAAAGCTTAAAAAGTTCAATAATTAATTGTTAATCTCGTTAACAATACACCAGTTGCTTATTTTGACATTAAAATAAATTATTTTTAAAATAAGTAGTTTCTCAGTTAAAGATAAGAAAAATAATCTATTTAAACATGTTTATAAACAAAATAGTTGCATTTGGCGTACCGAATATATAAAGAATTTATGATGAAATTTTTATGAATAATACTAAGTAGATGGTATTATGGTGGATTAAGACGGATATTATTCTTTAAATTTTCATTCAAAAGCTTTGAGAGTCATTTGCACTATGAATAGTATAACATACGTCGTTGGAGGTTGATTTAGGCCGGATAAAATTCTTTTAAATTCAAATTCAAATATTATTATATATATTTATCCACTATAATACATCTACCTATTAATATTAATTATTACTAAAATTATTCGGTTTAATCTGGTGCACTAAGACCAAAGTTTTTTTTTTTTTTTACTTTTTTCTCCCTTCACCTAGTCAAGTATTATTATTTTATTATTTTATTTTATTCTTTTGTCTGCTCATTGATATACCAAAGGCATAAAATGCTCAAACTTGTAAATTTATTGCTACCAGTCTATTTATTTATGGCCTTTTGCAGGTCCGCATCCAAAAAAAGTTCCTTTTTTTTTTTTAAAAGAGAAAATAAAGAGGAATTCTCGAAGCCAGCTTTGCATGAGGGCTAGCCCGCTAGTTTTAGGCCGAAATTATTTTTGGGCCATAAAAAGATTGGCATCAAAAGTGATGGATTAGGCCCATGCATTTGTACACTGAAGGTCCAAGGACGGCCCAATGGTGACAATGCGAAAAGAGAAGAAAAACTGAGCCACAATGACAAGAAAAAGAGTGCAAAAATCCTTTTTGAGTTTCTACATTAACAAATTAAAAATAATATTATGTAGCATCAGTGTTGCTTAGCATCAATCTACCGCATCCTACCATTGGTTAAATATGAAAAAAAATAAAAAATTGAATAGATCATAAATTATAGAATATGGGATCCACTACCATCTAGAGCACCCGTGGTGCTAAGTAAAATTCACAAATTAATCAAGAAAGCGAACAAATTATACTTACAACAATTAAGGTTCTCCCAAATAATTTTATTCAATAGTCAACTTTATAATTGAAGCTTCAAGTTGCACGCTGTCAGTTGTCTCAATATCAATATACAGAGAAACAAACAAAGAGAGAGCTTTTATCACAACAATCAAACATTTTACAAACCATCCTCCCATTATCACTATATGACAAATTAAGAGTCCCATATATTTTCTAATTAATAACTTCCTGTGGTAGGAAGGATTGGATAACACTGAAAGTATTATGAAAGACCAGAATAATTAATCTTGTTCGTCATATTGTCCAGTATTACTCAAGAAACATGCACTTCAGATTTATTCAATCAAGCCTTCTCAGTAAATACTGAACTTGCACTTCCTTTGTCAATGGCATGATCCAGTCCCCATATAGATCGGCAACTAGGATTGGATTAATTTTGTAAACTGGATCGGTTCCATCTACACCTACGCCTACAGTCAGGTCTTGCCCGTAAGTTCTGGTTTTCATTTCGACCCTTCTTTTGATTGCCTCTTCGACTGTTGGATATGTTAGCAAATCCATCAATTGGTCTTTGTCCTGAAGTATAACCATAAAGTAATCAGCATTGGTTTAAACTCGTTTTAGATAACAAGGCTAAATGCAAAGTGCATTTGGGCACGTAGGACTCGATATGATTGGTCATTGGACCGTATAATTTAACAAAATTTTAGCTATTTTCTTGCTTAATGGTCTCCATTACTATCCAATTCACCATGCGAAACATGCTTAAAGAGAATAAAAATGGATTTCAAATAAACATATGCAGATCAAGAATAACTAAAATCAATTTACTTGTGCTTTAATGGCAGCATTATAGACATCTGGGGAGGCTCGGTATTTTGCTTCTGCCACAAATTTACCATAATGTATTCTTTTCGAAAGAACCTGCATGCAGGAACTCAGCATCAATAGAAAGCAAAGTTGCGAAATCTATTAATTTTAAACAAGATCACCATTACTGTCGGTCAAAGGTTTCAAGTTCAAAGAGATTTAAATGAAACGTGATTATCTTGGAAACTACAGGGTCCTCAAGTTATGTTTGAGTTTATTAAGAAGAATGACATATACATTTGACATTCAGGTAACAGATTAACCCGTAGAGTTAGTCAGAATGGTACCTGCAAGCAAATTGTGTCACAAGTTGCGGCTGATCCGCAGTTACCATCGTCACCTTCTTTAACTAATCTGGGGAGAAGATTCCGGAAGTACATATCCCATATTTTGACATTTATATTTATTGAATCTGAGGCTGGATGTAAAACCTGTATGAATATCAGAATTTATATGTTGAGAAACGTTAAGCCAGATAAACATAAAAATGCCAATAGATAGGAAAGCTCATAACAATGAAAACATGCACATGCTCAAATCGACAGTATCAAGTAGTACCTATCCTCACTTTGCCTACAACAGTTTATGCGCGACTTGTAAGCATAAATACATAAAATAATAATCTTTAATGTAAATGGAACAAAATGTATTCCAAACTACCAGTCAATTGATCCCGGGTTCTGATATTTTAGAAAGCAAACCATCACGAATTACTCAGTTTTACCAGAGGTTGGCTGATAAACAAGTACCAAAAAAACTGAGGATACAGAGAACCAAAAGTGGTACACACATGATTAGGCCAAAGTTCTACAGCATGTAAAATGTACTTGCCTAGTTGACAGGTTCTAAAGTTGTTGTTACTATGCAACAATTTCCACAGGGAAAACTCACTATTGATCCCTAGCTGCCCAAGTAGCAACTTGGTCGTCCAGTTTTTATTACAGTTGCACAGTTCCCAATGACATGAACTGTTCAAATACCTATCACATTGTCACGAATTCCTCACATGTCCAACTTAGTGAAGCTAGGTTTTCTTTTTCAACTTGGGACCTAATGTATAACTATAATACAAGGTAGAGAACCAATTTGCTACTCGGGCAATAGGTTGCCAACCAATGATGCAATTTTCCCCATGTGCTTATTTTCCATGCAATGTTTGTTAAGTTCTGTTGGTTGCCATTTTGGAACAAGCTTTTGATTACATTGTCTTTGTTAGAGGGGAAAATGATAGAATTACTGATATGGATCACACGTCTAATACTTTACCTGCGGGTATTTCAGAGGAGGCAACATTGGTTCAGGTAAATCATCAGGGAAGAAAGGATGCTCATCCGGACTCTTGTATCTTCCAACCTGGGTTGAATATGCTTCAGAAAATGAATATGTTTTCACTTCTCGAAGGTTGAAATAAAGATTTATATACCTTAGCATGAAGTTTTTCAGTTTCTTTGACCATGTACTGAACCAAAGAACCATGGAATCCATCCATGGAAAAAGCATCAGGATTATATGTCTCCGCATTGTAGCAATATTGGGCTCTCTCGACAAGGCTGAATATAATGCTATCCTCTTGCCGAATTAATGAGTTTCGTATACCATCAAGAGTATAGCTCTCAGTCTCATCTACCCTATTTTTCGGTGTCAATCTGAAAGGAAACGCAAGTAACTTAAGAACAAAGATGTACAAGAGAATTTTAAAAGTTACAAGATCTTCAAGAATGTCAGCAATGAAGGGGTCAAAGCTCTCAAAAATAGTGATAATGGCAAATTCTATCAAGAAACTAGGCATCCGGCACAACAGAAGAAGATATCGTTTTCATTATTCTATGCCTACAAAAATATTAAGAAAACAAAGTAGTCCAATGTTTCACCTTATTGGTCAAGGCGTATGAATATCATCTGCAAGTTCGTGCTGCATGAATCATAGTGTCAAATACTTGAGCAAATCCAAAGGTAATCAAATTTCTGCTAAATGTTTTGTGTCCTGATGTAAATGGAAATAGCTACATAGTAGGTGTTTCAAATCATGGCATCAAACTCTTGGTGCTTTCTTTTCAGTGTTTACAGTTTGATTCTTAAGAAAAGCAATCATCGTATGATAAATCAGAACCCCTCACTATAAATTCACAGAGAAAAAGGAAAAGTTCAATTGTATAGTCAGAGGAACAAAAGAAACTCAATAAAGAAACAAGCATAATAGGTATCCTCACATTATAAGGAACCTAGAAATTGCAATTCTACAAATTAAACAATAAAAACTAAAAAGCAATCGCGCGTCTACTCTAACTGCTTTTGAATAAAAACTATTTAGAAAATATAACTAAATCATGTTCATTTATTAATAAAACCTCAGTAGTAAAAACAATAATCAGAATTTAAGTTATTCTGCCATAAAATTATTTAAAAATAAGCATTTATTAAGTTAATACTAAGCTAAAATCTTTTTTATTACCCTAGCTCAAAACATGCACTTAAATTTCACAACTAGGGGTGTACATAGTCCATTTGGTTCTGGTTCCAAAAGAACCGAACCGAACCGAACCATAAACCAATGATTTTTTTATAATGAAACCAAATGGTTTTTTCTAAGATATGGAAAACCGAACCGTTCGGTTCTGGTTTGATTCTAGTTTCATTTCTTAAATTCTCAGACTTGCACCATATTCATAATTTAGTAACATATATCTAAGTAAAAAATGAAAATAAAAAAATCAACCATTCAACAAGTTCAAATTATTAAACATTAAAATCACAAAAGTCCAAACTAACAAACAAAATATAGTCATAACTTGAATACACAAATAAATTTTCATTCTCATACAAAAGATTGTTTAATAAATAATAGCAATGATTCACTAAATTAATTGCAATAGTTTAATACGCTATGAATGTTTATTGGATTTTCCTCCATTTGTGAAGATCATAAATAATTCATCAAATAATTAAGATAAAAAAGATTGTTTTAAAGCTTTTTAAGTGGCTGATCAATTTCATTTTTAGATCTTGAAGGAGTCTCCTACACTGACGTGATAAAATGCAGTATTAGCGTGCCGCGACGTTACATAAATTGAGAAGGGGGGAAGGGAAAATGATTCAAATGAATACAAAATTAGAGTGTACATAATTAATGAGCTGTCTCTAATTATCCAGAATCGATTAATGGGTTGTATTCAATTAATGGGTTATCTCTGATTAATACAAAATTTAGGTCTCCACTAATTAATATATATAAAAAATAAAATTTAACATTAAATTTGGTCTTGATTTTGGTTCTCGATTCTAGAATAAGAACCGAACCATAACCATAACCAAATAATTTTTTTGTTAGAACCGAACCAAATCGCTCGATTTGGTTTGGTTGGGTTTATTTTGATTTGATTTGGTTTGGTTTGGACATTTTGTTTACCACTACACACAAATTCGATGAGAAATAACATGTAGACAGAATCAATTTAAAATTCCACAGATCAGAGAGGATTAAAACTACCCAATAAGACTAAGAGCTAAATACGAAATCTTTTTGATCACCATGGAACAAAATATGCATTAAGTGCATACAATTATGATAAGATATAACTAGACAGAATCCATTTGAAATTCCACAGAGCAGAGATGACTTCAACTACCCAATAAGACTAAGAGCTCAATTTGAAATTCAGAAAGGAACAAAAAAAAAATAGACTGTACCCAACGGAAATTGCAGAGGCTTGAATTAACTTAACACCCTGCTTAGGAAATCTTGAATTTTGACACCAAAAGCTGCTATTTTTGTGCCATATTTGGCGGGCAAAAGGGGTACTTAATCTTGAAATCTTGGAATTACTGGGGCTTACTACACCAGGAGAGGCGAATCCTAACAGCTTTGCCTCCATTTTTCAAGAAAGCAAAAGGATTACAAACTGAGAAGGGGATCTAAAAATAAAAGCCCAGAAAAGTGCACAGAAATGTGAGTTCGGTGAAGGCGAAAAGAGTTTGATAGGAAAAGGATTACCAGTATCAGGTCCGTGTAAACCAAATTGCTGTGGGTTGGTGGCAAGGTTTAGTTGTTGACGTTTGGTAGGTAGAAAATGAGAACAGGAATCCACAAACGACACATTTGTGCCAGAAATGGATTGTGGGGAGAACGCTTTACGCCAGGTATATATAATAATTTATTAATAGATGAAGTGATTATATTTATTTACATTCTAACACCACGTTATTGTGTAAAATATTATGTAAATAATTACGTATAAAAAACATTTTCGGCCAGAATGGATAACAGACGCACGGGTGAATTGGTTGTATTGGCAGCCAAAAAATGTTTTTTTCTTTTCAAGGACAAACCAATGCTTGACACGCGAGCTTCTATTACGCAATCTCTCAACTCCTTCTATCAATGTAGAAAAACCTGGGTGGGGATTGGAATTTGATTGATTTAAAAATGGGAAATTTACAAGCATGTCAAATTATGTGCTTATCAATTGAAATGTATCCAACTCTGATAACCATTACAAAATGGCCAAATTTGACATCAATATATCTATTATACCGAGAAGGAAAAACAAATTTAAAAAAATATAAACGTGTCACACATCTCGAGGCAATGGAGTTTTTTTCATGAGAAGCTAAAATAATGTGCAAGTTATTACTCAGTGGTTCTATTTTTTACAGAATAACGGCATGTGACCTCACTGGGGTTGCAATCTCATTTTATGTGACGCAAATGTAACATTAAATTATAAGTGTCATTAAATGATTAATTTAATTTTACATTTCATTTAATCTATCATCTAAAAAGACAAGTGTATTTTGGTTTAAATAATTACAAAATCAACATTAAACAAATTTTAAACATTTTTACATATAATCATATAAAAGTAGACATTTCTTGCAATTTCCACGTTAATAATTTAAGTGATTTACCTCAATAAAGCTATTTGTACAAACTTGAGTTACAAAAGTTGGGTTACAAAGTATATTGACAAAATCCAGACAGTTGATTTCAAATGATTTAAAAATCTATTTTTAAAATGATTGGTAAATGATTTAAAAATCTATTTTTAAAATAATTGATGTAAATGTTATTTTATCAATCAATTTTGTAATATAATTATATATATGTAACATAACTCGATTTACCTAATGTACTGTCTTGATGTGCAAAATTCCAGGGCATGAAATGACTTGTTATTCGAGTGCTTATTATTGGATGGGAATGTTGTTGGGAATAGGTGGCCAAGGACTGTCATAAGATGTGTGAAGTGGACCCGTGAACAATGAATTGTTAATGTAAAATGTCAAAAGTGGGAATTATATGCACCATGATTTTTAAGTTCCAATTTTAAAAATCTAGTTTAGGATTTATTTAAAATCAAGTGATAATAATAATAATATAAATTAAGGATCTGTTTGATTGCAATAGTGAAATTTAGGTGAAAAGAAAATGAATTTCAGATAATTGAATTGACTAGAATTATTTTTTGAGAATTGTCAATTAATTGTGTTTAATTAGTATAATTTTTCACATGAAAAATATTGAAGTTTTGGATCTTTTGATGTTTATTTGGTTTTATTTTATATGAAAATTATCTATTAAAGAGATAAAATTTGTTACAATTGAAGATAAAACTTGTTTCCATTGCCAAAAATATAAAAAATAATAAAATAAAAATTTGTAGCCTGAAAAACCACATCCCACCAAATTGGTGGGAAATGATTTTCCTCAAAACCATGGAATTGGAACCGTGAAAGGTAAAAGTGGGAAAATGAATTGCTAAGAAAATTTTCCCAATAAACATGACTTTTAATGGAAGGTGGAATTTCATTTCCAAGTTCCATGAAAAAATTGTCAAATCAAACAGGGCCTAAGTTATATACTCACACCCTATCCTAAATTATTTTATTTCTCTTCTTCCTCTCACTTCTCCATTATTCTCTTTATCTTCCTCTCCCATCTCTCTACCATCTTCCTTTCACAAGGACCATCGTTGCTATCCGAGACCACCTCCAAGCACTTTGCTGTTAGAGATGCTGCGAAGTGAGGTCGTGTGCAATAGTGATGACACCACTACGTGTGGCACTACACAACGTCGATGTAACGACAATCAACTTGTTGACCTATAGTAACGTCTCATTTTGATTATCAAAAATAATTGTATTTATTTCTATCAAATTAATTTCGAGTGTCTATAGTGATTATTGCATATTAATAAAATTGGAGATACGAGGTTCGAGACGATAACGATTTGCATGCGACGGTCGAATTAGAACTTAAAGATTCGCAAAAAACACAAATCAAGATACAACTCGAAGAGAACAAGAACTGTAAAGATTAAAATTTAGAAGTTGTTTATCAAAACTTAAATGTAAAGATATTAACTCATCGATTCTTAGCAATTACATAAAGCTCAAATTATATTTCATAATTCATCACTTGCATAAAAGTTTTAAAAATGAAGATGATTTTAGAAAATGAACATTTTTTATATAGTAAACTAACTCCAAAATCTAGTCATTTCGGTCAACCGAAAGTGGTCAACAAAAAGTCCACCGGTCGACCGATCCGATCAACCGAAGTATCAACCGAAACTCCAATTGTTTGAATTCTACAACGACTATATTCACACTTCGGTTGACCGAAGTTGGTCAACCGAAAGTGACTGATTGTGTCTCTTTTACTCTATAAATATCCATCTGTTTTGCATTCAATTCTAATAACTTATAAGAGATTTTAAGAGAGCTTATTTATTAAAAATCATTGAGTTTATTTGATTCTACATTCTATTTCATTTATTAAAAAAGAATTTCTTGATTTATCAAACTAGTTTCTATTTATTTCATCAAAAATTCTATTTTGCAAGAAAATTTCTCAATCTCATCTATTCTTTATTCTTGATAGAAGTTTTATTTGTCAACACTTATATTGAAGTGTAAATCTTTCTTCATACTTAAATTGTATTATTTGTTGAGAGAGATCATTTGTTGAAAATTTTGATACAAAGATACAATATATTTTGTTGACCTCAAAAAATGAACCCAACAAGTGTCGATACCGGACTTGCGACACGTGTCTCAATTCAAACGGTATTTGATCGGGGATGGTGGCAAAAGAAATGACAACACGGCCGGTCGGGATATCAACGGTTGATTATCGTATCAAACGAGCAAGAACTTTGTTAACAATGTTTGTAAGATGTAAAACAAGACCAAAAGGTTAATCATCAAATGGAAAAAACCCCCAGTCACTATTCTTCCAACCATCTATATATATTTTCGTCGAGAGAGTTCGAACGGTGGCTTTTTCTACTTTTTTAGCCTCTCCTTCTAAATTTACAAGACTTGCCATTTATAGCTAGAAAATTGAAGAATCTACCATTGGATCATATCCACGTGGCCTCATCTATCCAGATTTAGACATCACATCGCCGTCTATTCGCCCATTAATTATTTGGATAGGGGGTCAGCCGCCCTTTTTATGACAGACCGTCACATCCACAGGCTTTTACGCGGGCGTCAAATCAGTCACTCTGAAAGATCCCCAGATCCGTTATGGGGAACAACGTCGGACTCGAGGTGGGACGAGGTCTACTCCGATTCGAGATCCTCATTGAGCTGGGAGGGAATACCGCTTCGGGACTTCGGAAAGCTTGGCGACTTCGGCTGATTCAATAAGTAACGAGGCTGCCACCTCTTCATGTCCGACCTCCCCTGCCAATCAGGTCCACGTGGACCGATTGTTTACGCAACCGAGATCGTGGTGTCCGCCGACGTGGCACTTCTGCCAACGTGGCATCTTTTGATACCTCAGGATTAGGACGAACCGGCAAGGGTGATGACATATTTCATATCCATCATTAATCAAAGTTTACAATATTAACACTTGATATTTACTATTTGCTATCTATTGAAGTGTTATCCTAACTCTCTAATACTTAACTTGATTATATTATTTGTTAAGAGAGTTCTTTCAAATTGTAAAATTATCATTTCTATTTTTGTAGTTTTAAGAGCCTTGTGAAAACTCAATTATTGTTAAAGATATATGCTTCTTGTTGTATGTCACTTAAGGATAAGTGTTTCTTGTTGTAAGTCATATAAGGATAAGTGCTCCTGGTTGTAAGTCACATAAAGATAAGTATTCCTTATTGTAAGTCACTTAAAGATCTGTGCTCCTTGTATGTAAGTTACCATTATAGTGCATTTGGCATTGCTCGTGACGGAGAGCTTAGTAACGGGGACATAGATTATTATATTGGATCGAACTCTATTAAATTCGTTTGTTATCTTTACTTCATTGTACTTTACTTTACATTATCATTTATATAGTGCTATATCTATACTTGAATTAAGTTATCGAATTTGCATAGTTTTCTCTTTTATTACATTTTACATTTATTTCTTGTGTATTGAATAGTTTTGATATGAATTGTCGAAAAAGTTTCAAAAACCAATTTACCCCCCTCTTGGTTAGTTATTCTTAGGCTAACGCAACTATGATGGTGTTGGGTTTTTTTTTTTTTGTTGGAGTGGTTGTGGCAATGGTGATGGTGGTTTCCATGTTTTGTTGGTGTCGGAGTTTTGAAGTGGTTTTTGTTGATGATGCAAGTGGTGGTGTTGGAGGTGACGATGAGGTGGTGGTAACAAATGATGGTGGCATTGAGGTAGCGTTCAGTTGGGGTCGATCGTGTAGCGGTCGGATGGGATAAAGAGTAATTGTGACCAATTATTTGAATGATTGTGACTAACACAATGGTTAATTTATAACCAATAAATAATATATGACCTTTAAAATTTTGAGATTGTAACTGAATTTGTAATCGTAACTTATAATTTGTTAAGTTGTAATCAATTAACTTAATAATTTATACTGTAAAATAGGTTTGTGACCTGTGAATTTTGTGATATGCGATCGAGAAATAATACATGATCAATTATTTGATAATTTGTGACTGTAAAATAAGTTGCGACCTGTAAATTTTGTGATATGTGATCAATAAATAATACTTGACCAATTAATTTGATAATTTGTAAAAAATAAAGAAATTGCGACCTATAAAATTTGTAATATGTGACCGTGATGTTTGTATTTGTGATTAGTACGTAATTGCGATAATAAACTGTATAATATTGTGATCTCAATAATTTAATTAATTATTTTTTTAATTAGTAAAATCTAATTAAAACTTGATTTTTGAAATAATAAAACTAATTTCTTAATTTTGAAATTATATTTCACAATCATCTTATATATGTATGGTTCCCGGGTAAAAATTTGGACACTTTTGGTAGCCTAAGCCTAAAAATGTTAGGAAAAAATAGGTTGGACTTGTATTAATCCATTGAATCTGAAAACACTTTCTTTCTCTCATAAACCCCCAAATTTCTGGTTATATTTTATATTCACAAAACTCCTAAATAGAAACCTCTTCATCACACCTAATTCTGTGATGCTTACATTGAGTTAGAATCGAGTTAGAAAGTGAGTAATATGTTAAATTTCATTTTGTGAAATTAATTAGATGACTATTAATTTAAATCATGAATCCCCACTCAATTTCAATTAGAGCATTCCAATTTCCAACAATTTACTTTTACTTGATTCTATTGTTTATAATTGCCTTTTACTTCACTTATTAATTAAAAAGAACAAATCAATTTACATATTACTCGACAATTTAAAGAAACTAGAATTGAACCAGTTAAGCAAGAGTAAGTCAGTTCTCATAGGATCTGGTACATACTGAAATAAACTACACTCCATATACGGTCCATTTGGGCCACGTCAACCATGAAAATGGTCCCATCGCATGCTCAAGTGCCATGGGACGGATATTTATGCATCGATAGCCGAGGCTTGTTAGTCCAAGAATGTTTACAGATAAGTTTTCTTGCCATAAAAATTTATGCGAATTTATACGAATGCATACCAGTTTTGATCTTTTCAGTGGATGAATCTTCGACCATGTCACGAGCATTGGGCTAAGTTCTGAATCAACTATAACTACCGATATACGGGTCCAGGACCTATTTGGAATCTGGCTGTGAAAAAATCCCCAAAACTTCAATTTTTGAGTTGTTGAAGTTTGAGGATTCATTGCCTCTAAGCTGTATGAATGATCTCTAATTCAATTTCAGTTTAAAGGCAATTGTTTCCAAAAAATTTACAGCAGTTTTCCCAAAATCAGTAGGAGCAATTGTCTCCAACGGTCCTTGAGAAGCTCATCCAACGTTGCTCTGAATGCTCCCAAACGCGTTCATAAGAAAGTTTTATAATTTATGGTTTAATAGTTAAAAACCTCTTATCTATTAGACATTGTGCGGAAAACCTCACGTCTATTGGAAATAGCAGAAAATATCAATGTTTAAAACCTTTTGTGTGGAATACAACCTTTAATATACGAAAAACCTCATACATTTCAATTCTTTTAGTTTAACCGTTAAAAAATGTAAAAATTATAAAAAGGAAAAATTGTAGTTGTAGCCCCAAACTTTTTATGTTTTTGCAAATTATAACCAATTTTTTTTACATGTGCCACCTACGATCACAAACATTTAAAGCTTTATTTTTCTCCCCATACCATCCAATCCACTTTCAAATCAATAATCGCCACATATATATCACGAAGATGAATATGGTTGTAAGTAATTGCAAATAACATTACTCTAACTTAAATAGATGAGTGGAAATAACTCTCAAACGATTGTGAATAACGTGGCATCGCATTTCTGTATAGGCTCTATAGCTCTTTTCTTTGTGATTAAGCATTCTTCGTCTACAATTATTAGTATTTTCAAGAGGAAGAGTAATGAGTCTTATAAAATATGTGGATAATAAATAAATAATAGTTATAAACGTGTGATTGTCTTGAATTTGATTGAATAGAAAAAGACAATATTACTCACTCCGTCTCCCAAAGATAAGGTTGCTTTAATTTTCATACAAATTAAGAAAATTAAATTAATATCGTTGGAATTATAAATTTCACTTACGCTTTTCCAGATATACTCCAACATTGAATGATGATATTTCATATTTATTGATAACAAGATGCATTGAACATTATTAAAAAAAAAAAATTGAAAGAAAATGATATTTTTTAATAATGATTTTTTGGAAAATGTGTAATTAAAAAGTAGGAAAAAATTTTGGGTGCACATGTGGAATATTTTGTTGTGTGAATGTAATTGAAAATAAGTATAAAAAATAAAGAATTTTAGTTTAAAAACAGTCAAATAGGGGCTATCACATTAGAAATTAAGAAATTAACTATATTCTCGATAAGAAAAATGATCTACAATTTGGGACTACAAGAATAGTAATATTTCGAAAAACACGAAGAAAGCATGAAAAAACAAAGGATATCTAATTTGTGCAAATCCCACGAAAGAAGGTGAAAATATTGATGAAAATGTTACTTCCTAGGACAATTTCACCAAAAAGAAATGTATAAACGTGACAATGAAATTAATTGTAGTATTTTTTATTATAATATATGAGAAACTTATTAACACCCTGTTTGAGCTACATTATTCTCCAAAGAATGTATTTTAAATAGTATTTTGATGGGAAATATATGGTTAAAAGGAAAAAAAAAATTGGATTCGCGTGTAATACTATGTTATTGAGAAAAAAATAAGAGAGAAAAGTGTATTTTAGAGGAATGAGTATTGAACTTGGTACAAACAATGGTTCTATGGTGTAGTGGTTAGCACTCTGGACTTTGAATCCAGCGACCTGGGTTCGACTCCCGGTAGGACCTTTTTTTTTCTTATAGTAAGAGTGCCAAAAATCATAAGAGCTTGTTTGGCTAATGTTAAAAGGTTTCTGAATCTGAATAAGTAAAAAAAAAAGTAATTCTTTTTATGATTTAAAATTGTAACTTGATCCCAATAACTACAAATTTATAATAAGAAATGAAAATAACAATAATATAAAGCTAGTTAGTTAATCCATCTCCATCATTCTTCCCAGACTGATGAATCGAATCTTATTTGAAAAATACCCTTGTTAGCAAGTTTATTAGAAAAATGTCTACAAACTTAATAGCTTGTGCTAATTCGACCTCTAAATGAATCATCTTGACATGACATTTGATGAATGCTTCATATATTCAAAAGACGAATTTAGAATCGCAGTATTGAAATTCATCTTTTTATTATATTCACAATCTTTAGTTTCATATTTAGTTTCTGTATATATACTTATCGTCACTTCATAAGTAACTATTATCATGAGACTTCTTCTTTTTTTTAAAAAAAATTTATAAAAATCTTTTTATAAACAATAACAATTATGTCATTGTTTGATGGAGATTAAAATCAGAATTTTAATTTACATCAAAATCAACAATTAATTTTATTCACATATTTAATTAGACCTACAACTTTTCAACTACACATTTTTTCAAAATTTAATTTTAATCCCTAACAAGTAGAGGGAATGTAAAAGATTAATTTGTTATTAAGTTATTAAGAAGCAATATATAAATTCAAATTGTTTGGGAGGAGAATGTTAAAAGGATTATTCTATTTGTACAGAAAATCTGTATAGACAGAATTACAGATGGCATGCATCTGAATTGCAAAAATTTAATGAACAGATAGGTGCACGCCACGCATGCATCCATCATGCTACGTGTACAAATTTTCTATACAGGTAGCAAAGTCTATGTTAAAATGGATAAGAAGTGAGCACTTAAATTCACAATGTCCAATATGATCAACAATTATAAATAAGAAGACATTATGCTTATTTATCATATCTCAATTACCTAATCAATACCAAATTAAAGTTCTCTTGTGTGCTTAATTGGATTCATAATAAACATTTCTCATATATGGATTATCAAAATAAATGAACAAGATATTCAATGCTTTCACGAGGAGAAATTGCCTGACAAATTCAGCTTATCAATAAATCAAGAAAGAAAGATGTCAATTATGAATGTTCTTTCAATATTCCTAGAAGCTCAAAATAGTATGACGACAACAAGGACAAGGAAACTCAACTTGGTAAGACGGGAATACAATTGTTGAATCTAAAAGATATGCCTAATTTATGTGGTCGTCCAAGAGGGATAAAAAAAGAAAAATAACAAATGTACATAACTTTACGAAAATGGTTGTGATATATGTATATAACAATTTACGTAATAATTTAACAACAAATGATATGACGAGATTTAATTGGATCAAAATATCATCAATCAAATAACTTTTTCATTTACGTTCTGACACATTTTCATTATCTAAAGCATTAAATAAATAGTTATGAACAATAAGTATTTTCCTTGCACATTGCATGTTGCCTAGAACAAGTATTTTTAGAAAAAAAAAAAAAAGCTTAAATATTATACTTTCAAATGATCTGGACTATTAAAGCAACTTAAGTTTAAAATCCTTTTCGAAAGTATCGAGACATACGCTAATTTACTAAGACTTCTTTTTAATAACAAATGCATCGATTTTATGCCCATGTTTGATTCCTTTTATTTTATTTTAATTTATTTTTTATACTCATTTTCAATCACACATTCATACAATGAAATATTCTACACGTAAATTCAATTTTTTTTTCATATTTTTTAATCACACGTTCTTGAAAAAAAAAAACTATTTATTTTTTTTATATTAAAGGCCACCAAACATTCATGAATTGACAAATCTTCTCCATGTTTGTCTTCACGAGTGTTTTGTCGGAGGTATTATGTCCTTGTTTATTAGGGATTAAAATTAAGATTTTAGTAAATTTTCATAAAATTAAGTAAAATGTATAATTGAAAAGTTGTGAGCTCACGAAATATGTGATTAAAATTAACAGTTAACTTTGTTTAAAATTAAAATCTAATTTTTAATCCATACCAAATAATTATCCTCTTGTCAAATTGAAATTGGTCGGACCCAATTTAGTTGATGAAAATCAAAGTTGAATAAAAGAAAAAGAGAGTATTGACAACAACAACAACAACAACAACAATAATAATAATAATAATAATTGGTTGTGGTTTTATAGAAGAGAACTTAGGGTCCGTTTGATAGCAAGTGTGAAAAATTGGTGGAAATAAAATGAATTTTAGAGAAAATAATCTAGAACTTATTTTTCAGAGAATTGTTAATTAAGTGCGTTTGATTTTTCCAACCATAAAATTTTAAAAATTTGGATCTTTTTTTGTTCGTTTGTCTTTGTTTTACATAAAAATTGTCCATTAAAGTGATTTTTTTTTCACAATTGGTTATAAAATTTGTTTCCATTGTCGAAAGTAAAAAAATAAAAAATAAAATTCTTTCTAAGAAAATCATATTTTCATCAAAGTTTAGTGCTCGGTTGACTTTGTTTTACATGAAAATTGTCCATTAAAATGAATTTTTTTTTACAATTAGTTATAAAATTTGTTCTAATTGCCACAAAAAAAAAAAAAAGACTGGAATTCCATTTTCCCACCAAAATGGTGGGAAAAGCAATTCCATAATTTTAAAGAAAATGTGCACGTGTGGACACAAGTGGAATAACTAATTCCATGGCAAAAAAATACTATCAAACAAGCCAAAACATGAAAAATAGAAATTGTTTTCCATTTTCTATGGAAAATCATGGCTATCAAGCATAGCATTAGGGGAAAAAAAGAAAGGGAATTCTAAGCCTCAATTTGACCTCCTTGGAATTTAAAAAACATAATTTTGAATAGTATTTTTTGAAGAACGTATTGTTAAAAAATGGGCAAAAAATTTGGATTTACCCATAATAGAATATTTTATTGTGTATATGTGTAGTAAAAAAATAAGTAAGAAAAATAAATTAAATTAAAGTAAATGACGTCAAACATGGACTAAATAATATTTTTATAATAAAAGAATCCCACATTAAAAAGCGTAAATAATTATACAATCGGATTTGAGCTACTTATCTTAATAATATTAATCTCTTTAGATATAATATCAAATTTTATTAGATATATGAGGATTTTTGAAGCAGTAAAAAAAAAAAATTAATTTTTTAAAGAATTGTGCAAACAAGTAGCTCAAATAATAATTTTTTATTTAATGATTTGTTGATAACAATGCAAATATCAACAAGAAAATAATAAATGAGTGTACAAATGACATAATCCTAAAGTAATTTTGACCTTAGTATGAACGTCCCCGAAACTCCCAAGGGAAATGCTACTTTGCCACTATAAATTACCCTTTGGTTTACACTATTTTGTATTTTTGTGTGTGTATTGCCTATTATGCCCTTAGTTAAATAATTTAGTTATTTTTGTTATTTTCCGACCTTTATTTTTTTTTTGTAAAAAATTAGTATCAGAGCCTAGTAACGAAATTGTAGAAATTTTTTATAATGAATAGAAAAGATAAAATGATTTTAGAAAAATTACAGAATATTAGTATATTAACTAATACTAATCGAATTAAATTACAAGAATTAGCAACTAATTTGAGTATTGAATTTAGATATTTAAGTGAAAAAATAAAACAAATAAATAATTCTCAACAATTAGTTGAAATAAAAAATAAAGTATTACAAATTTTGATAGATGAATCTCCCGAATATGAAGATAAAGATATTATAATAAATCAATTTTTAGAACAATATGATAATTATGCTTAGACTTAAAAAAAAAATTGATATTTTAAATCAAAATGTTATAACTCATATTAAAAATATGGAATCAAATTTAGAAATTGTTAATGATAATATTAAGATAGGACCTAAAATCCTATATAAACAAATATAATCAAAATTTAAAGAATTAAAACATAAAGAATCTTATGTCTCAATA
>CAIGRB010092249.1:115219-136122 GCA_903798255.1 Fraxinus quadrangulata | reverse complement strand
TTTCTAGTATTTGCTCATTGTTTAGAGTGCGTGTGGGTGGTAGATGACCTTGTCGGCAATGATGTTGAATATTAGTATAAGTATGGACTTTGAATGGTGGAAATATTGCATGATTAAATTAGCCAATACTCGTTTATATGAAACTTGACATTCTTTGTGCATGACACTCATGAGAAGATGTTTGGAAAAAAAAATAATAATAGTTGAGAAAAAACACAATTACTCAATATTAAGCCCCAATACATTTGGTTGATAGAACTATACCTTTAATACGAGGCAAATAGCTCAATTTAGTCTTAAAGGTTGAGGCGGTAAAAAATATAGGAGAATCTCGAACTTGTAATAGTAAGATACAACCATGCTAAGAGAATGTAAGGAGTAGAATTAAATAAGTTCAATTTAAGATCCACCTTAGGAAAATTGAGTGAAAATAATAAGTTTGGGGTGTGTATCTCTCGAGCAAAGAAAAGAAATATTTGACTACAACGGGTCAAAAGTTAAGCCAATCATGAACTTGATATGTTTACATGAGTTTACACACACTCACGCCAAGTTATGCATATAACGGTGGAGATTGATTTGATTTTGCACTGTTCAACCCATTCATTATGTTGATTATTGAATACCAATCCTGAGACACGACAAGCTGTCAAACCATGTTTTTTTGTGGAGCTAAGCTACAATTTGTTTGATGACAAACAATTGTTCAAGTTTGGGAGATTTGATAAGTACGTTTTATACATTTATTTAGGACACAAAATTTGGACAATTGTTGGGGATGGGTGGGTGTGTGTGGGTGTGTTATAGAATAATATTAATGAACATTGTGGTAGGAAAAATAAGTGAAAAAGATTAAAATGGAAAAAAAATCAAAGTTTAAGGACCAAAGTACAAAATAGTCGAAAGATGGTCGGAAGAAGAAACGAAGATGTGAAAGAGTCGAAGACTAATTTAATGAAAACATGAAGTGTCGAGGAACAAGAAATGAGAAAATGTAGTTCGGGGACCAAAACGCAAAGAATGAAAGTCTGCTTCAACTATGCTATAGCATAGTTCTTTCACCCAGGCAGTCGCACGGTGTGATGCAGGGCCTTCCGAAGCTGAAAATGGTTGAACTATACCATAGCATTAAAATGTACTTTGCAATAGTATAGTGTATTTTTGAAGAAAAATTTCTAGTTTCCTTCTATAATTCCAACTCTTATGGAAATAAATCTTGGGAGTTCTTTTAAAGATTTAAGGCAGTCAAGAAGTGGTTACCACGCATTACAACACATTCTAAGAGATTCTAGGAGAATAGAAGGAGGCAAGAAACATGAAGATCGATTTCAAGACTCAAAAATTCAATTCAAGATTTATTTGCGTAATATCGATTCTTTAATGTTTCTTTTGTTTTCATTTCTCATAACACGTTAGGCTAGATTTATTTGTCCTATAAGAACGATAAACCTTGTAATATGATTTTTTTTTTAATTTTACATATTTGATATTGAAAACACATTTTAGGATTTTGAATGATTTAGATGATTATCTTTTCTCTACAATTATTGTCCACGATAATTGTATGAATTTGGTGGCTCATTTTATGCACTCGAAAGAAGGAAAATAGGTTCAATGTAGTGTAAATCGTCATAGGGTCCAATAAGGGATAAAAATATACCGATATACTCTATGTGAATCTTTAAGTGTTGATAAAAATTCATGCACTTTTGTGTGTTTATAAATAAATCATGCATTTTTTAAACACATCATTTTGCATTTAGCATAATTTGTATTTAGTTTAGTTAATTTACTCATAATTGCATAAATAATGTTGTCACAAACAAATATACCATATTATTCATATTTCGGTTAAGGTGTTGCGATAATTAAAATTGAACTAATCAATATATGTGAGACGATACTTAGACTCAAAATCCACTTTATTTTCGTGAACACAATTCATGAAATTTGATATGCATATAATAAATGTGATTATAGATAATTTATTTTGTATGATTTTGATACTATTCCAAAATGATTGAATATGCTTGAAACATAATTCAAGTGATATTATCATAATAAAGAGTAAATACAATTTGTACTCTTTTTCCTTAATCGATTTTTTTCTCATTAGGTTTTTCTGACAAAGTTTTTAATGATACAACATTTGTGGTGTATTCAAGAAAATAATGTATTCTTTTTCCTTCATTAGGATTTTTTCCTAATAAATTTTTAACGAAGCATATTTTTTATGAGACACACTTCACCAAAATTGTAATACTGAAGACTTTGACATACAAGAAAATGATTAATTGATATAAGAATTGAAATCAGGGGAGCAACTATACTCTTTTTTCCTAGCTCAGATTTTGTTCCACTGGATTTTTTGACAATATTTTAACGAAACAGATATTTTGTAATGTGTCATTATATGGGAAGTGTTGTAAATAATATAATTATTAGTGAATGACAATTATACTTTTGCAGCTTTAGTTTTTATTATCATTCTATCCCTAGTTATTTCCTATAAATATAGAGCTTTGATTTTTGATAAAACACACAAGTCTATTGACTTTTCTCTATTCCTTTCTATTTTCACTAAGTTTATAATAGTTTATCATCCCTTAAATCAAAAAATTCGTTACACATTTCTTCCAAAAATTATGTGGTATTAATTAAAAAGGTAATTAAATATATTTTATTAATTTGGTGATTAAACATTTTCATGTCACAATATTATACAGCTTATGATCACAATAATGTACTAGTAACAATCACATAATGTCACACTCACAAATTACATATTTTATAGGTCACAACTTATTAATCAATCATAATTTATCAAATTATTAGGTCACGACTCATTTCTCGATCACAAATCACAAATTTTATAGGTCACAACTTATCTTACAGTCGTAAATTTTCAAATTAATTGTTCACAAGTTATTTTTTGGTCATAATTTATCAAATTAATTGGTCATGGCTTATTTCTCGATCACAAAATACAAATTTTATATATCTCAACTTACAAATTATCAAATTAATTTCTCATAAATTATTTCTCGATCACAAATAATCAAATTAATTGATCATAACTTATTTATCGATCACAAAAACACAAATTGTGAGTCGTAGTAACAATTTAGTCGCAAATCATACATTTTAAGTCATATATAATTTACTAGCCACTTTTTATTCGTTTTATTGATCACAATTATCTAATAATTGGTTACAATCGCCCTCCATCCTACAAATGTATAAAAAGAATTCACATGTTATCAATCTAATTTTGGTACACGTAATAAATGATTATGTTTATAAAAAATTACTACATTCACTAGATTTCGAAGAAATAAACTTTCTGCTGATAATATGTTATAAACTAGAGAGAAAAAGAGAAGATAGTAGAAAAGTCAACAGACTTGTTTGTATTATATTGAAAACTAAAGTCTCATATTTATAGGAAAAAAATTAGGGATACAATGATAATACTTTTGGATTGTAGGGATATAATTATCATTCACTAATAAACTTACCATTTACAACATACGTCACACTATATGCACTAGTTTGTATCACTTTACATGCCTTTGAGCCTTATTTTAAAAAAAGAAAAAATTATTTTTTCAAAACTCATTTTTAAACACACAATCTCCAATAAAATAATTTAACACGTAAAAAAAATTCTTATTGTTTAATCACACATTTTTCAAAAAATTACTATTCAAAAAAATCAAACTGCATGTACATTAAGTTTTATATTAAGTTTGACATTCTTGTGATTTGACATTTTCTTAGACATTGATCTTCACAACACTTTAAACAATCAAAACACTTAGAGTGTCCACCTTAATGTACACCAAGTCTGTACAACTAGTTTAATCCATTCAAAAAGCAATGATTGTTTTATTATTCTGTAAGAATTAATTACTACAAGCTTATGATGTTTTCTTTTAAAAAAAATTCTTTGAAAGATGGTGTTTTTTCACTTTGAAGTTTACAAAATTTATCATCTTCATTTTATTATACCTTAAAAAAATGAAATTATTTTTAATGAATTAACAATTGTTAGAAAAAATAGAGAACTTCATTTAAATTTTTTATTTCAACATTATTAAATGGAAAATGAAATTACTGTTTTTCATCATTTAATAAATCAATTGTGATAAATAAATAATTTTTTTTAAAGAAAAAAATCAAGTAAATAATAAATGATACTATTGTTTTCTATTTTGAGTCTTAAAAAGGATTTCTTATTTATTATAAGCTCGTGTTATAACTTTTTACCATTTTACAATTCAGCCCATGTTTGACCCCTATTAAATTTTAATATTTTATTTCTCTTCTCTTATCAATCACACATTCTCTCAATAAAATAATATTACATAATCCAAAATTTCTCTTTACTTTTTAATCACACATTCAAAAAAAGAAAAAAAAAAAAAATTCCAAGATCAACTTTTGTCAAATAATGAAGCTCAAACAAGGGCTCAATATACTTTCAAGAATTCATAAATTATTTTTTATTTTTATTTTATTTTTGATGTACTAATGAATTTAAAAAACGTCAAGTCAATAATAGGAATTGGAAATACTTGAATTAATAGAAAATTAATTTATGAAAAAGATACATGTAAGAGCGAAAAATTAATTGTTTAGATGGAAGAGTAATAGAAATTAATAATAAATGGCAAGTAAAGTGTTGAGTATGGTAAAATGAACAAGTGTTTAGATTTGTTATTATTAATTTGTGTATATCCTTATGTTTAATCATTTTTAATGAAAATTTTGTAAATATTTCTATTTTGTCCTTCATTTTTTGAAAATATGATAAGTAAATTGTAAATACACATTAAATACAGGATGTATTTTGTAAATTTCCCTAGTAATAAAAATACTATTCTCTATAGATAAAATAAGTTGTAAAAAATACATTTTGTTGTAGTGAAGAATGTGTTTGATTGAATTTATTTTTTATGAACAATGTCATTTTTTCACCCAAATTCCTACTTTTTAGGGTGTTTGATTGACATTTTATTTTTATTTTTTTATGATATACCTATCATCACAAAATTTCCTCTACTAGGAATCAATTTTTTTTTCCTGTATTGAATAGGGTTACAAGAAAACAAACCAATGAAATTTATGATACATCCATAAGCACATCATATCCTCATTTTCAACAAATTGTTTCGTCATTTAGAGACTAAAGATCCCATTAAATCTTATTTTCAATAAATTTAGAGTTGACTACATAAATTGTTTTTTTTTTCTAATACATCTGAATATCAAAAGATTTAAATCAACTAGAATAAAGATGAAAATATATACTAACATATAAAAGTTTAGACTATTCATCTTAATAAGGTTGACATTTTAACACGAAACTTCAGATCTTTACAAATACATGATACTAGTTCTAAAACTATTATAAATTTGACATTCACATTTAGAAATATAAATTAGAGCATCACAAACTTGAGGGTTGGCAAAATGTATTTTGTGTAGCATTTTTCCGATCCATCCTTTGCACGACTCATACAATGATAGAACACGAGAAGGTTGGTTATTCCTTGCTTGACAAAGGAGAAGGACTTGTGTACACAAATCAACTTCAAGGGGTTTTTCTCACAACCAAATCTTGGTTTTGATTAGTTATTATTTTGATATTTATTCTTGATTGATTGTTTTAAATTGACTTTAAAATTCATCCAAATACAATAATTTGTGACTTGTTGCATGTTGTTATTTATTTAATTTAATTCTGCACATTACACCTGTTTAATCCACGTTAAATGTTAGTTGAGTCGAAACTCGTTATGTTAATATGAATTTATTTGAGTTCTTAAAACATCAATGTTTTGTGGCAATTACTTAAAGGTCAAAATAAAAATGTTGATAGATCCAAGTGCATTCAAATGGAAGATTTCAAAAGGCAAGTTTGATGATTTCGTTGTCAATCCTAGAATGTGCTATTACAAATCAATAATGCTGGTTGTACAGGAAACGTTGACAATAAGGATGACCGAATTTTGAAAAAGGCTAATCTAGCATGTTATTTCCGTCCGCGGCAAATGGAATGAATTGTTGAGGAGGGACCTACATCTATCTTCCCAAAATTCAACACTGCTGGATTTTTCCCCAAATAAAAACCCTGAGCAAGTAAACCCGACAAAAGAAGAACGCAAAAGAATTTCACTTGCAATAACCCACATGTATCCTCCCAAAATTCAACACTCCATTATTTTCCCCAAATATTATTGAAGCAAGGTCACCGACGACAAATTTCAACTGCGCCAATCCGTCTTCCATTGGAGCTTCAATCAGTCTTCAACACTTCATTATTTTACCTCATATTTTGTTTCATTGTGTCACCTGTCTGGCCAATCAACTCCAGCTTAGTGTAAACGACCCCAATCGGTTAGTCGTGTAATGCAGCTTCGTCAAATCGTCTCTCCACTGAATGTGAAGGTCCATCTTCTTTCAGCTCGGCCTTCAATCAAGCTTTGTTTGAACATGAAGTCCATCAGCTTTCAGTCTAGCTTCGAGCTTCATCTATAACCGACACCCATTTCACAGGTTTAGTACATTGTTCGAATTTTTCTGGCTTAGTACATTGTTTAGGCGTTAGGGAAATTTGTATGATATGGGTTATGCATCATCCAAAAGTCAATTGCAGAATAAGTTGAAACTCTGCATTTTTATGTTTTCCCTCAAATTGGGGTAGTCAAATTTTGAACTATGACCGTGCTTTCGAACTTGAAATGTAAGTGAAATTTCAGATTTGATATTTTTAATAGACTCATTCGGCAATTGAATTTCTGCTCCTGAGAATGAACGACGACTAAACAAATCCATGCATCTACATAGGAATGACTGCTTTGTATCTGTTTGTATTTGTATGGTTTTAATGTATTGCTGAACCATAATGCTTATATTTTTCAGTGTTGAACAAATCATGGATGAAGTGAATGATGATATTTTGGTGGATTTAGACAATAAGAACGTAGAAGATAATATGAACCAAGTGGAAGTTGAGATTGTACAAGGAGATTGTAGTATTGTGCTCGAGGTAGGAATGACGTTCAAGCATGAAAATGATGCCGTTGGTTTTTCAGTTAGAAAATGGAATTCAAAGAAGGATGAAGACGGAGTTTTAAAATATCTGACGTTGACATGCAATCGGGAAGGCAAAAGAAGTTATACTAAAAACCGCTCTTTCAAGCCATACCTGACAATTCAGATGGACTGTAGAGCTAGGATATCTGCATCTTCAAATATTCATGGGTCGAGAATCAACACAGTCCATTTAGAGCACAATCATAGAACAAGTCCTACGAAGTCCAGGTTATACTATTGCAATCGAGAACTGAGTGCGCATGTGAAGAGGAAGCTTGAAGTGAATGATCTAGCGGGCATTCATTTGCACAAATCCTACAACTCGACAGTGGTGGAAGCAGGTGGTTATGAGAATATGACTTGCATCGAAAAGGATTGTCAAAACTGTATTGAACAAGTTCGGCGATTACGACTTCGAGCAGGAGACGCGGCAGCAATACAATCCTACTTTTCGAAAATGCAGTCAACGTGTTCGGGTTTTTATTTTAGCATGGATTTTGATGACGATTCACATCTAAGGAATGTCTTCTAGGCAGACAATCGGTCCAGGCACGCATTTAAGGAGTTCAGGGATGTTACATTTGATACCACCTATCTAACCAATAAATATAACATGCCGTTCGCCCCTTTTGTTGGAGTAAATCATCACGGACAATCAACACTGCTTGGTTGTGGTTTGGTGTCGAACGAGGACACAAACTCTTTTGTGTAGCTATTCACAGGATAGCTTAAGTGTATGCAAGGTCAAGCTCTACATGGAATAATTATTGATCAAGATCGAGCGATGCAGAATGCAATTTAGATATTATTTCCAAATACAAAGCACAGATGATGCTTGTGGCATATATTAAAGAAGTTGCCAAAGAAGTTTGGCTATCACGAGGATAAGGGTTCGATATTTTCGACTATCCACGGACTGGTTTGTGATTTCCAGACTATTGCAGAATTTGAAGGAGGTTAGATAGCGATGATCGAGTCATATGGATTGTAAGATGACACTTGGTTGTCATGCCTTTATGATAATAAAGGACGTTGGGTCCCTTGTTTTTTGAAAACCACTTTTTGGGCAGGGATGTCAACAACACAAAGAAGTGAAAGTATGAATTCATTTTTCAACGGATACGTTCATTCGAAGATATCTTTGACATGGAGAAGCAGTTTCAGTCAGTATGCACCATTTCAAAATTTAGAGAAGTTCAGGAGTTCACGGGAAAGGTATACTATGATCTCATATCTTCTTTGAAAGGACTTTTGGGGACGACATACGATGTACAACATGATGTTGTATACGAACAACGTCGGAAGAAGAAATCGTTCAAAGTCATATTTCGAAGAGAGGGCTGCGAAATTAGTTGGAGCTGCCATTTGTTTGAGTTTAGAGGAATAATATGTAGGCATGCATCATTGTGTTGATCCGTAATGACATAACATCACTTTCGGAATGGTACATTTTGAGACGTTGGAGAAGAGATGTTAATAGAGCACATTTTAGGGTCGCAGTAAACTATGACGGATTGGTTATTTCTCCTGAACAATTGAGATACGAAAGTATGTGTCAGGCTTTCGTCGGGGTGGCAGACCTTGCTGTAGATGACGAAGTCTAGACTCATGCCATAATGGAATGGTTTGGACTACAATCTAAGGAGCTAGCGTTGGTGAAGTCGATTTGTGGAAGTAATAGCATTTCACTTCAATGTGATCAGTTGGCTGCTATGTGTAATGATTCACAAAATACTACGAGCCAGAACATGATGGATCCGACATCGTCTCGAAGAAAAGGCACACCAAAAAAGGACCCTTAGAGTCGACTTCAAATAAGGTACATGTATATTGAACCTAAATACTATAAATTGAAAATTATTGTTAATAAAATTCTCATATCATATGATGGACATGCAGGCAAGTTCGACTTCTGCTAAACAAAAGAGACCGACATCAAAGCATAGTAATATTCGTGTGGGTGAACTCGAACCTCAACTAATAAATGCAGAACAACAATATTCAATGTCTCCTTCAGTCACATTTTCACAATTCTTGCTTCCGATGCCATTCCCACTACCACAATATGGCATGCAGACATCGTTATCTTTTGCTCAACACTTACAATCTTCGATTTTGATGAATCTGTCGTCAACAAATGTCACATACAATTCGCAAGGAAGGTTTGCATTCATTGCATATTTGTAATTCATTTGGATAGTTTCATTTGATACACTGATGAAAGTTCTATGTCTATTCTAGGTCATGCACTTCCGTTGTACTATCCACATTTGCCGGATCAAGGCGGCACAAGTTTTTGATGTTTTATGGACAGCCATGTAGTTGAGACAGTAGGTAACTCTTGTTTTATTGGAATAAACTTAGATGATCATGAAATAGTTGTTGTGGGCATATTTTTTAATTGGGGTAGTATGTGTTACAAGAATGTCAAATGTGGTTAGAAAATGAGAATAGATCAGTAAAAAGAAGGGTGGAATTGAATAGGGAGCAAAAACTGAATGAGAGTAAAAATATAATCTTCAACTTCACACATATGTAGCTTCTGCACTTTTTTAGTACTTCACGACTTCTTCTTCTTTGTTCTTTGTTATGTGCAGATGTAGTGCTTGGTTTTGGGTCTTAGGTATTACAAGAAACATACAAAACAAACCACGTATTAAGAAAATGTTGTCTTTGGACTCTTAAATACTAGAAGCTTCACTACACTTTTGGAGCAGCGGACCTGACCATTGAAATGCAACATCTATTTTCCTATCGCTGCTTATGTATCTATTTAACTGATTTGCAGCTTTGCAGTGGAGTCCACATCACCTGATTCGATGTTACCGGGAATGAAGTCGTGTCGTGGATATTACAAAGCTTCCGTAGATGGACTGAAGTAGTGGTCCTGTTTTTTTTGAAGCTTCCATTGTATCATTTGACAATAGCATTTTTGTGCTAGATTTCGAAGTCTAGAAAGCTATTTATTTGTCATTAACATGTATTAAACATTATCTATTGCAAGTGATAACAGTGAATCCATTTTTATGTAATTCCTGTTGTTTTAATGTTGATCATTCTTCAATGTGTGCGCCTCAGACATTTTGTTCACAATGTCTTTTAATGAGCCTGTTAGGGTGTGGAAAAATATGTTTAATCTTATGATATTGTGGTAGGAAGTGGGTGTAGTTCCATCCTCTAATGCATTGTCCAAAAAATGTATCAAATGGAGTAAACAAAAATAACTAACTGACATTAGCACAACAAAACGATAAAAGTGACATTATTTTCATCCATAAACTGCTAACAACGACATACTTCACTGACACGAACATAATAATAAAAAAAAAACCCATACATAATTTACTACATAACACGTTCAACGAATTAACTACAAATCAAGTCATCCCCTTTCCTTTTTGCAATTCCTTCTGAGCTTCTTTTGCCCCCTGCGAATTGTCACATTTAAGGATATTTCGAAGTTTGCTTCTTCAGTTAGTCGATCCTGAGATTCAAACTTGTGGGACATATCCTCAATTGCTTCATTCGTCGCAGATCTGACTGAAGTACAGCTAGCATTATTGGATTCATCGCTTAATTGTTCTTCTACAACCCAGTCCCAATAACCGCATTTCTCATTGCAACATTTGAATAATCTCTCTTTATTAGCAGTTGGCTTTTCGACCTTAAAACACTTCTGAAATCCATTCTTACACAATGGGTATTGTCGTTTAATCGGGCATTCAGTGAAGAAGTGCCCTTTGCCTCTACAGCTATGGCAAATTCCGGAATTCTTCCCTGCCATTCTAACATATACACAAACTATAAAGAAAATGTCAAAATATTTCCCATTGTAGCACTGATGAAGCATGCAAGCAAGCAAATACGAAGCTGAAATTCATATCATTCACACCACTTTAGATGCCAGCAAGTGAAAAACCAAAACCACAAATGAAAATACAAAACAAAAATTAGAATACAGCAAGAAAAAACCCAAAAATACAAAGCTAATAACTTTGTATAGAAATCAAAGTAATTCCACCGTCACAGCAAGAAACTTCATGAGCCCCACCTTAAGGCGTGCTCCTATTCAGTCATATCATTTTTTATGTCGATTTCCCTTCCATATTATACCTAATTTATTACTTTAAAACTCAGTAAATAAAAAAGGCTCTATAATTGATCTTGTAAACCAACTTTCTTCCAACATAGTTAATGAGTCTCAACAATAAATAATGCCACACATAACTTATCAAATGCAACTGGCATCCGATTTTGAGCTGTCCCATAAACATATGGTTTGATTCTCCACAATAAGATAGTTCATCTAGAAGCCAAAAATATATAGAAACCTCAAATTTCGTTCTAGCAAGTAAAAACCCAAAGATGTCAGTATAATCCTCACCAACATTTTTAAAAATCAAGTATAAACCTCAAATCGGTGACTCGTATATAGTTTTTACGTCGGAAATGGTAGCAACGGTACAACTTTTACAAAATCGCAAACATAAAAGTAGAGGAACAACCATAACATTTGCTTACTTTCAAGGGACGCATTCTCCGAATTAGACTTCACAGGGGGTCGGAAGTTTGCAACTTACAAATTGTTCATCGATCTACAAATTCGGACCAATCATAACAGAGAGGTTTTCAAAACCTTTTCTCTATTTTAAGGGTAAATAAATGGGGGTTCATTTCTTCTTTGACGGGAAGCAGATGTCGAAAGTTTTGAGGACAGTCGGTCCGCGAAAAGGTGGCTTGTTGGCTGACAAATGTCAAAAGGATTAGTCGTACTGGATTTTCATTTTTTGTTTTTTACCTTCAAAAAAGCTACATGTCAAAAGAATTGTCAACCCTTTTTGTACGAGTAGCACAATCTAATCAAATGCGCTTCGTGGACGGCAGAGGTTCGCTGAGAAAAATACGGAAAATTAACGGTCACAACCAAAAAGAACTTTTCATTCAAAGGGCGATTTCTCAGTCGCCTCCCGAAACAATTCAGCAGCGGAGTAAAAGAAGCCAAATCTCATTTCTCCATCTACCGACTCCCAATCTGTTCCCTTTTCCAAAGGTAATTCATTTTTTGTTTCCTCATAATTGGTTTCATTTTCTTGTCTTGTATTTAGTTTAAAGAATTTGATTTTTAAATTAGTTCGATCTGAATATTAGGGTTTTAATATACATATGCTTTCTCAAAATATACTGTTCACTGAATTTTTTCCTCTTTGAAGAATCTCTCGTGCTGCTTTAGTTTATTTTTTTAGTTTGATTCACACAGAGTCGAGCCTTTGACAATTGCGTTTAGGTCGGCGTGGTGGAATTTTATTCGCATAAGATTTTTTTCTCTGTGATTCGATTAATATTCTTTTTTCCTTTAGTCGGTAATTCTAAAGTCGGGTAATAGTCGTAATTTATTTGGATTTATTTCGAGCATATTTGGTCTTGCTCTAAACTATTAATTTTCAAACATAGTTTTTTATTTCTAACTTTCTTCTCATTAATGAATCTTATTTTCACAAACACTAATTTTTTTTTTTTAAAGCAACTTTTAAACTAAACTCTCCTCTTTAACCTCTGTATTCGGTACACAGTGCTTCTCCTACCACGCACAAATTCAATGGATTCCATTGGAGACATGTTTGATTCTGTGCTTAATCTAGAACAAACCCACTACGAAGAAGGTTACGAAGAAGGCTATGCAAACGGGTTAGTCTCGGGTATAGAAGAAGGACGCCTGGTGGGTCTGAAAACGGGGTTTGAAGTGGGCGAGGAATTGGGTTTTTACAGAGGCTGCATTGACATCTGGAACTCCGGTCTCCGGGTAGACCTGAATCACTTCTCGACCCGGGCCCAGAAAACCATAAGCCAGATGGATGAATTACTCAAGAAGTACCCGATATCCGAGCCTGAAAACGAGTCTGTATCTGATGTTATGGACTCTCTAAGGCTCAAGTTTAGAGCTATTTGTGCCACACTGAATGTTAAATTGGAGTATAATGGGTACCCTAAGGCCTCTGATGTTGAAAATATTGAATTTTGAAAATTTGGGTTGTGAATTCTATACATATAGTTTGAAGTTTTGCCCTGAGTGAAAATGTTCTTATTTTATTATTGGGGTTTTCGTGTTCTGGCTGCTATAATGGGATGTTACGAAAAAATTTCTTTTCTGGGTAAGCAGAGTAATTGACATATTTCGATGTGGAGTAATTGATTTTTTTTATGGACCTTGTTATTGTAGCAAGGGGTATTTTGACATATTTGCACTGTATCAATCTTTGGGATATATGTGTGGGTGCTCCAAATTTCTTTGAAATAAGACTGGTTTCGTCACTTCTTGTTGTTGGAACTATATGCATAAGCAGCGTATCATTAAACATGTAATTTCATAGTAACTTTCTCAAATTAGATTCTGCTGATCCATGAAGGTATGCATTGACAATGATTACATGTTTGACTAGACTTAAAAAGTATCATTAAACGTGTAATCTCATTATATTTTAACAGTAAGAGAGTAACTAAAATTTTCTCTATGTATGTTTTCGCATATTACTTATTCATACTTATAAGTAAAAAAATTATTTATTTTGAGCATCTTTCATGAAGTGAGTTCATTGGGAATTTTTAAATTTCAGCCCACCCAAATATCGTAGGGTATCTTTCCAATGGCAGAAACAAAATCAGCTATGAGGAAGCCAGTTTTCACCAAGGTTGATCAGCTGAGGCCTGGAACTAATGGACACAATCTTGTAGTGAAGTTTGTGAGTGCCAATGTTGTAATGCAGAAGGGTAGGCCAGATGGGCCCCAACTACGTCAAATGCGGATTGCTGAATGCTTGGTTGGAGATGAAACTGGGACCATTGTGTTTACGGCAAGGGATGAGCAAGGTATGGCAGTTCCCTGTGGTGATTTTGGTTCTTTATTAAAGTTATGGTTCTTTATGATAACTTTATGATGAATTAAGGTCCTTTATTAACTTCCATAGTTCATGGAGTTCTCACCTATCCCACTGCTGCCGGTGTTTGGAGTGATATTAAGGGCTTTAACTGCGTTGTTTTTGGATGTTGTGGCTCCCTTTATTCCTTACAGCTTTACGAAAATCAGCTCGTCACTATATTGGATTTAGCTTATGAATATTGATGATGTAGCAGAATTAGCTTTGAGATAACATGCAATTCCAAATTATTATACGATTATTATACGAGGAATTTAAGCTAACTTGACTCCACTGACTTTTAGACTTTAGCTTAAAGTTTAAACTTTTGATATATGTTCGTACTCTAAATTTCCTTGGCCACAAAGGTTTGTGCCTTGTTACGTATAAATTGTGATTTATGATGTTTCTTTCAGTATTGTACTGGATGTTACGATCCTATCTGATTCATAAATCACGATTCAACCGTGTAGGATTTTATTTCTTAATTGGAATCCTGATTGACAGATGTTCATAAACCATCCTCTAGTTCACTTTGCTTTGCAGTCTGGTTTTGGTAGAAACCACGAGTTCATCGTAGTTAACTTAGCTATACTTTTGGTGTAGCTGCTATTGAGTTCATTTCATTCTTATGTGGAATTGAGTGCATTGAACTTCACGTGTTGGAGTCTAATTGCATTTTCTGGTGACACATCTCATCTTGCAGTGGACCTGATGAAGCCTGAAAATACGGTAATATTACGAAATGCAAAAATTGACATGTTCAAGGGGTCCATGAGGCTTGATGTGGACAAGTGGGGACGTGTTGAAGTTACTGAACCAGCTAGCTTTACTGTCAAGGAAGATAATAATCTGTCGTTGGTTGAATATGAATTGGTCAATGTTGTGGAGTAACTGCTTTAATAAAATTCCTTCTATTACAGGGCCACATCATTTAAATCAGGCAGAATGTGGTATTAGGAGATTGGCAAGGTGATAAATTTGTTGTTTTTCTAGTCCTCTTGTTTGCATGATGCACAAGAAGTTCTTGAAGGATCCAAAAGTCGTCTCTATGCATAGGAATTCCCGCTGTTCAATGGCGGTCGTCTTTCAGTTCAGCTGGTGGAGTAATAAGAATCATTTGATAACACATGACATGGGAACGTTAGTTGTCTATGTTAAAGACATGTTAACCCCATTATGAGATCTCGTATATACTAATCTTATTTGCAAAGTGCAGTTTCTCAACTGTTGAGTTTTATCTGGAATGCTTGATATGTTTCCATGCATCATTAAATGAAGATTGTATATTTATTTGTGGAAATAAAGGTTGGAATCAGGTTTGGTTTTTAGTTATCTACTACTCTGGGGATACCTATTTGCAGTTTAAATCGCAATTCATAGCATGAAAAGGTCTTCTTGGCTCAATTAATAGATGAAAGTGAGTGGTTGGTGGAGCTACCGTGAAGTTATAGCAACTTTTCATGTAGATGTAGACGTGTAAATTGGGTCTTTTAGCTCGCCTTCATCACTGAAACTATATGGGTCATGTTCGGTCCGTGCTGGGACAGGCTGAGGTGTGTGTGCGCGCATGCGTGTGTGTAAGTTGTAACATTCCAAATCACACTTTTTTCTCTTTTTCCTTTCTAATAATAATGGATAAACTACTAAAATTATAATAATGGAAAATCGTTGATTAATGATCCATTTGGCTTCTACTTCTACATTCAATACTGACATGGATGCCCGAAATTTGTGCTTATCAAGTATCAAAATTCCTAAATATCAAAATCTTAATTCCTGCGGAGTACTATCTTGAGCTCAAGAAACCAATTTATTGTGCCACAACCAAAGGAGATTCACCACTTTTGCAAGTCGTAGGAGAGAAAGAGTATTATGACGTTTCGTCTCCTTGTCTCAGGAATTGTGAGTCCATTTGAATTTGCACAGCTTCTTCCGACAAGGGCATAGGCTCTAGAATTTTGATTTCGTCTGTTCCTTCAGCCACTCTCTTTGCTTTCTTATTTCTATGTCGAGTAATACTATTTAGCACCATTGCTTTTTAACATGATCTAAATGGTATCACTCGTGTCATTAAATTATAGATCGATTAAATAGAAGAATTAATAATTCATTTATTATGATTTATCATGTATTTATACTTGGACTGATGCTAAATAATATTATTTTTCTATCCGTGGCCACCCGACTGTGGGGAAGACGGCATTGAGCATGATAGAAAGTAGTCTTTCATCTTCTTCTTCCAATGAATCTCTCCCAAGGCAACACACATAAATAGCTTCAAGGGCTTTCTCTTCCCGAACTTCCATCAGAATGGATGGGACCGGAGCTCTTAGTTTTGCCCGTTTCTGAAGAAAGACAACCATCATGCGCATTAGTAAGTCTAATTAACCCAAGACAGGTCAAAAGACCTAAATATCGTCTCTGCTTCTTTTCTTCCCCAGATACATTAACAGATCCTCTTTCAGAAGGGGAACGGATTAGCACTATTGATGACTCAACAAGCATAAGGTTCTCCTGCTAGCATTCTAAAATAGTATATCTTTAGTAATGGTTTCTAGCAAACTTCAACTCCGTGTTCTATGCAGAGAGATTATCGTATTTGTGGTCTAACTTGAACTCGGAATGCATAGCCTGTTCATTAGTACATTTGCCATCTTCAATGGAGTTGTGGATTGCTCTAAAAAGTATGCCACACTAAAAATGCAGCACCTCGATGTCCAAGGTGGTAAGAGAGAAACAAAGTGGGTGTGTGATGTCAAGGTGTCGCATTTGGATGGCCAGAGGTCCAAGTGTAGTGATTTGAACAAGCAATCTATCATGTATGACTATAGGACCGTTCTATTGAAACTTCTCTTCTTGTAGAGGGTGTGCTAGACATCCTCCACTTAATTTTTTTATAATTTATTTTCGTGAGAATATGTGTTCATTTAATTCACTTTTCTCCACATCCTCTCCCTGTACATGTGGCTCACAAATAGTGCAATCTACGTCCCCGTTGGAGATGCTCCTCTCCATCCTCATTTTGCTTGTCAAATGCCAACAATACACATTGTTGAATTTGGTTGGCTCAATCCAATAGAAACAAATCTATTCAATGAGCGAAAAACAGAAAAAAAGGGGGGGTGGGGGGTAGGAATTCGATCCCTCGATAGTTCTTGTAATAACATTCATTTACCCTAAATAAAAAACCTATTAATTTGATAGCGAATCAACCATCCAAAACATTACTAAAAATATTAATATTAGAAAATTACTGGAACTAACAATAAATCCAACTGCATTAGCATAAGGTACATTTACCATTCTCTTAAGTTCATCTTCGATTTTAGGTGAATGATCAATAGATAATTTCGCACTTGCAGATATAGGCAAACTAACATTTAGAATCATGCAAAAAAAAAAAAATAAAAAAAAAAAAATCTTTTAACTATTTTTTCAATATAAGACTCGTGTTAAAGACAATTTTCCATCAATCTTGTCACTTTTTATTTCCATATTTAAAATCTTCCTAGTAGGTCCTAAATCCATGCAAATAAAAAAACTCAGATTTTCCATCCCTTTTAAAATAAAAACAAGTATCATATTCGAATTTAAACTTCAAGCCATGCATAAAATAGTCAAATTTTTTATAACATTGTCTTGGAGACTGTTTTAAACCATACAAAAATTTATTCAAAAGGCACACCAAGTTTTTCTTTTTCTTATTTTCAAAACCTTTTGGTTGAGTCATGTATATAATTTCATCTGAAGAATCATTAAAAAAAAACAATTTTCATATCAAGTTGTCTAATTCTAAATCAAATTGTATCACAAGAGCAAGTACAATTCTGATAGATGTGTTTCACAATAGGTCAAAATTTTTTATGTGTAATCTATCCATTCTCTTCATGTAGAGCCCTTAGCTAAGAGTCTTGCCTTATATCTCGTCATCTAATTTCATTTGATCCTCAATTTTATAAACCCATTTGCAGTCAACAAATTTATATTTAGTAGGTTTTTCTACTAGATTCTAGGTCTGATTTTTATGTAGTGAATTCATTTCATTTTGCATTGCAGCAAGCCACCCAGCAGACTCTTTACAGGATACTGTTTCTTCATAAGAAGTGTGTTCTATGTTTAAGGGGTCAGATTCAACCTGTGCAGATACATAATCTGCATACTGGAATCAAGAAGGAGGTCTTATCTGTCTCCTTCGATAATCTTGCAAACCATGTACAGGATTTAAAACTTGATTATCATTCAGGTTTCCATCATCACTTATTGGTGATTAATAAATTATCGACATCTTTTTGTTATTTATTTGGACCGTTTAGGTGGAAGACCTTCAGAACTAGCTTTTACGAAAAAAGCTACTTAATATGATTATGATTTTACAGGAATTTTGTGAAACACGTAGGATTCACAAGTAATTATTATTAAAAATAGTGGAACCCTCGTTTACCAATTTTATTACATTAACTGGATCCATCTCTTGGGATTAACCTCACAATTATTATTTTGGTAACAATCACTGCAAAGCTCGACGTATGATTGTTGTCAAGGCAAGCAGTGAACCATCAATATAATTATTACTAAAGTCCATGAAACATTTCACTCTCATTCTCCCAAATTTAAATAACTTTTCTCCAAAACCCCCTTCTTAAATTTATACATTTGAGGGTCAATTGGTTGCCACATTCCATCCCAAATAATTCGATAAATGTAATATTTACATTTATCTCGGCTCTCGTAGTTTATTAGTGTTTCAATTGATTTTGTTGTTAATTTTGTCTTGTTTTTGTACTTTAAGATGAAGCCTCAAGATTAAAGTCTATTATGAGAACAAGGCGTTAAGAGTAATAATGAAGAGATAAAACATTCAAAAGTCGGAAGAAAGAAAAGTTGAGAATTAGAGCACAAAGTTTGGTACAACAATTTATATAAAGCCAACACTATAGAACCTTGACAATTTAATACCCCATAGATTAATAACTTCGAATAATTTTTGGCCAATCACAAATCGGGGATAACGTGCTAAATTAATAACTCACTAAATTTGTAATATACATTATAAAAAATGCACATAAATCCAACATCATATATAAATTAATAATTTCATGACACATAGTAAAACTATCTCTACATACGGAATACGTTGACAAATTAATAAGTTATTAATTACTTGTTAAACTAATGGATTATTCATTTTTCTATTATCTAATTTTTGTTAAATTAATAGATTTTCTTTGGTCCCAATGCTATTAATTTATTGAGGTTTAACTATATATACCATTGAAAAAATAGTTGAAATTGGAGTTTAACGCAACTTAAAAATTGTATTGTTGATCAAACGTTATGCTCGAAGTTAGGCTTTGATTGTTGCTGGCGATAGATCGCGAGTTCTTTGCTACGGTCACAATATGTCTCATTTTTGAATGTAATGCCCCAAAAATTGGAATTTATTTAAATCCAAAAATTTGGGGAAACTAGGATTCTAAATAAAGTAGTAAAGGCGTCAATTCATAGAGAGATGATTTATTTGAGGACTCAATTGATTAAGGTTAGAAATAGAACCAAGGACGAAACGTTAGAAATTAGAAGTTTTGGGTTATTTTATTCATGACGAGGCAGCCAACTTTAGAGTTCCCCATAGCCATGAAAATTTACTACCACTCGCAGTAGATTGCGGGTTCTTTGGCTCTGCCACGATATGTCCAAATTTTGAGTGTAACGACTCGAAATTTCAAAATTTGGAAATTATTTAAATAAAAACATTTGGGAAACAAGGATTTTAACTAGTAAATGAGTCAATTCATAAAATTATGATTTGTTTGAGGATTCAATTGATTAAGGTTAGGAATAGAACCAAGGACTAAAAGTTAGGAACTAAAAGTTTTGGATTACTTTATTCATGATGAGGCAACCAACTTTAGAGTTTAATAGTAAATTATGCTTGAGAGTTAGATTTTTCATGTTAGCTAGTTTTAAAGTTTGGGTCGAGACCTTCTATTTGATACCCATTTTGATTATTCTTCGACTATCAGAACAGCCACAAACTAAATCATGTCAAGTAGGACCCAAAATCTGGATTTACTAAAGTTTGTCAAGTGTTCCAGCATGGGTTAGTTGAGCAGCCATTTTTGGCAAGGTCATATGCACGCTGTAGTTGCCCGTTGGTCATGCATGTATATGCATTGCAAAACTCATAGCCTGTACTTTAAAATGGTATGAAGTTTGTGTAATTCCGACAAAAGAAAGACCCCAAAAACTCGACCCAAAAGTGGGATCACGAAACATAAAACTTCCCAATTTTGGAAATAAAAAAATCCAATTTTTGCCAAGCGTCAATTGCATTAATCATTACCCTAAATTTGTCTAAAGGAGCTTTTTTGACTTGGATTACAGGATTGATAGCTTCTCCTCTAAGATTAGTAATATTATATTCAAGATAGCCCATTTCTTTTTTGCTTAAATAAATTAATCTGGTATAAATTTTAAGTTCCCAAGCCTAAGTGCATTATTTTAAGTTTAGAGGTCATAATGAAAGGATTCTAGAGACACTTGAGTGATATAAAAATACTTATACAAGACATTGTTTCTTAAACTCTCCCCAAAACTATCTCAAAAACTCTATAAACTTCCTTCAAATAGTTAAAGAAGAACAAGAAAACAAGAAGAGAAAGATTAAGAAACAATCACCCTAACATAGGTAGTAATCTTTCCTTTATCATCTAGAGTTTGAAGCCTGACTATGGACGGCGTTAATCTTTAAGGAAACCTTTGTTGGGAATAGTAATTCCAAATAAGAGAAAGGGGGAAAAAAAAAAAAAAAAAAAAAAAAAAAAAAAATAAAAAAGTTTAAAATCCATGGCCAAGAGAAATTGCAGGGACAATTGACAATGATATATA